>JALPQD010000044.1:9291753-9523199 GCA_023101885.1 Typhlomys cinereus
CAGTGAGTAGAGGCAGAGATGGGAGAGATCAGAGGCAGGGAAGGCACATTGCTGTCACAGACAGGTGATTACTAGGGGAGGACACGAGTCCTTGATATCAGAGCAGGACAAAGGAGAGCTGAAGGGATGAGATAGCTGAGCCATATGCAGAGATTTGGAGAACCGAGGCCGAGAACAGAAGAAAGTCAGAGGCTGAAGGTTTGATGTCGTGGAAGAGACAGTTGCGTTCACTAGCAGAGCCAGAGTGGATGTCGGGGAACATCCCTGAGAGCAGAGTAGAGCTTTCTCTGTGGTGGATGATTAGGAGGGATCAGGCAAAGGATTGAGATCAAGAATGGGCATGAAAAGTACTGGAGATGCGAGAAATCCGAAGCAGAGGCGGGGTAGATAGTCCAGGAGACAGGCCTCTTCAGAGGTAGAGACACAAGACATGACATGAGTGGCCGAGTTTGAGGATGCGGCAGAGCAAGTGGCCAAGAAAGTCAGAGGCAGTGAGCAGAGAGTGCTGAACCCGAGAGAGGAGGGCAGAGACAAGAGATGCAGAGGTCTGAGTCAGAGATTAGAGAGGTTCAAGATGGAGGGGTCCAGGTCATTGGAGGAGACCGGTGAGATCAGGTAGAGACTTTGAGATCCCGGGAGGTGTCGGAGAGTTCACCGACAGAGAACGTTGATGGCAGAACAAGAGAGAGACGGAATGAAGCAGGGACAGGGGAAATGAAAAACAAACAAAGTGACAGGGATGCAGAGATATGAGGGCTCAGAGATGGAGACAGTTCCGTTTTGAGGCAGAGACCGAGGTCGTAGATGAAAGGACAAGTGTGATAGGTAGGATCATGTTCAGAGATAACAGAGGCAGAGGTGGAGCCTGCAGGGACATCGGCCCCGACATGTTATTCACGAGGCAGATGGGGTGATCATGACCTGTGAGAGAGAGGATTGAATGGGGAAGAGAATTCCGAGGCCATGTCTACGGCAATTGTGGTGGCCAAGAGAGTCCCAGGTCAAGGCCCAGAGGTGTGATTAGGGACTCTTATTTCAGGAAGTGGCGAGCAGTATCTCAGCAGAAACTGTGGAGGCACAGGATGGGGTGTGTAGAGCCTATGAGAAGAGAAAGAGAGAAAGGAGAGATCGGCAGAGAGATGAGGCACTGAGGGCGAAACATTAAAATCTAGTGGGACGACAACATCACGGCACATGTGAGAGATCGCTGAGATCTCAGAAGTCCGAGGGAGACACAGGGTGTCAGAGGACAGGTACAGGAATGAAACCAGGTAGGCGGTATTTCAGGCCCGGCCAAGAGAGGTCATTCTTAGAGACATTTGATGAAAGATGTCATGAAGTGGAGTTCAGAGGAGAGAAAGGAGAGCGGAGATCAGAGGCAGAGTTGTGAGATATATCCGACAGACACAGGGCAGATGACAGGCACGTCATGCCCAGGAAGAGATGGGCAATATGAGGGGCAGGAGGATCGTGAGCTGAGACTGGAATGGCAGTGGGCAGAGAAAGGAGAGATAGAAGGCAGAGCGGGCGATGAAGAGACAGAGCATGCAGAGAAGGAGGATATCAAAAAAGAGGTATGTGACCCCAGTGGTGACAGAGGTCAGGGAGAGAGAGGGCTACATCGCAGGGACAGACAGGCATAGAGGAGAGACGGTTGCTTGGGTTGAACGGCAGCCAGTGAGTTGCCAAGGCTGGAGAAATCAGAAGAGAAGACAAGGGAGATAAAGGCAGAGAAAGGCTGGGAGGCAGGCGAAGATGTTGAGCCTGAGATCCAGAAGTGCCCGAGGTAGACACAGACATGTCAGAGGACAGGTACAGGATATGAAAGCACAGGTAGGCGGTATTTCAGCCTGGCCAGAGAGTGATGAGTAGCGAGATGGGAAGATCATGAGAGGGAAGGCACATTGCTTGTCACAACAGTGATTATCGTAGGAGGACAACGAGTCCTTGATATCAGAGCAGGACAAAGGAGAGCTGAAGGGATGAGATAGCTGAGCCATATGCAGAGATTTCGGAGAACCGAGGCCGAGAACAGAAGAAAAAGTCAGAGGCTGAAGGTCTTGATGTCTGTGGAAGAGACAGTTGCGTTCACTAGCAGAGCCAGAGTGGATGTCGGGGACACATCCCTGAGAGCAGAAGTAGAGTCTTTCTCTATGGCTGGATGATATAGGAGGGATCAGAGCAAAGGCATTGAGATCACAGAATGAGTCATGCAAAAGCATACTTGGAGATGCGAGAAATCCGAAGCAGAGGCGGGGTAGATAGTCCAGGAGACAGGCTTCTTCAGAGGTAGAGACACAAGACATGACATGAGTGGCCGAGTTTGAGGATGCGGCAGAGCAAGTGGCCAAGAAAGTCAGAGGCAGTGAGCAGAGAGTGCTGAACCCGAGAGAGGAGGTGCAGAGACAAGAGATGCAGAGGTCTGAGTCAGAGATTAGAGAGGTTCAAGATGGAGGCAGTCCAGGTCATTGGAGGAGACCGGTGAGATCAGGATAGAGACTTCTGAGATCCCGGAGAGGTGTCGGAGAGTTCACAGACAGAGAACGTTGATGGCAGAACAAGAGAGAGAACTGGAATGACAGCAGAGACAGGGGAAATGAAATACATCAACAAGTGACAGGGATGCAGAGATATGAGGGCTCAGAGATGGAGACAGTTCCGTTTTGAGGCAGAGACCGAGGTCGTAGATGAAAGGACAGATGTGATAGGTAGGATCATGTTCAGAGATAACAGAGGGCAGAGGTGGAGCCTGCAGGGATCATCGGCCCCGACATGTAATTTCAGAGGCAGATGGGGTGATCATGAACCTGTGAGAGAGAGGTTTGAATGGGGAAGAGAATTCCGAGGCCATGTCTACGGCAATTGTGGTGGCCAAGAGAGTCCCAGGTCAATGGCCCAGAGGTGTGATTAGGAGACATCTTATTTCAGGAAGTGGCGAGCAGTATCTCAGCAGACAACTGTGGAGGCACAGGATGGGGTGTGTAGAGCCATATGAGAAGAGAAAGAGAGAAAGGAGAGTTCGGCAGAGAGATGAGGCATCTGAGGGCGAAACATAAAATCTACGTTGGGACAGACAACATCGACGGCACACATGTGAGAGATCCTCTGAGATCCTGAAGTGTCCGAGGTAGACACAGGTGATGTCAGAGGAAAGGTACAGGACATGAAAGCACAGGTAGGCGGTATTTCAGTCCCGGCCAAGAGAGGTCATTCTTAGAGACATTTGATGACAGATGTCATGAAGTGGAGTTCAGAGGAGAGAAAGGAGAGCGGTAGATCAGAGGCAGAGTTGTGAGATATCGCCGACAGACACAGGGCAGATGACAGGCACGTCAATGCCCAGGAAGAGATGGGCAATATGAGGGGCAGGATGGATCGTGAGCTGAGACATGGGACATGGCAGTTTCCGGGCAGAGAAAGGAGAGATAGAAGGCAGAGTCGGGCGATGAAGAGACACGAGCATTGCAGAGAAGGAGGAATCATCAAAATATAGAGGTATGTGAGACCCCAGGAGTGACAAGACTGGTCAGGGAGAGAGAGGGCATACATCGCAGGGACAGACAGGCATATCAGAGGAGAGACGGTTGCCTTGGGTTGAACGGACACGCCAGTGAGTTGCCAAGGCTGGAGAAATCAGAAGAGAAGACACGGGAGATTACAGGCAGAGAAAGGTGGGAGGCAGGCAGAGATGTTTGAGGTGAGAGGCAGAAGTATACCGATCCCAAGGAAAAAGTTCGACACCGGCACAGAAGAATGGATGGAGAGGCAGAGGTTTTGTCCCAACAGCTAAAGTTTCTTTCAGTGGGGGTGATCAAAGGCTTAAAAGACAAGCACGGATTACGTGATTTCAGAGAAAGGGGAGACAGAAGGCTTTGTACATCAGAAAAAGGGACTTATGACATCTAAATATCTCAGAGGTATGAAAGACACCGGCAGCTGAGAAGGAAAAGCAGGCAGGCGAAGGTTGTCCGCAGGAGAGACAGATGACATGGGAGCAGAGACCAGTGACGTCTGAGAAAGTGACAGGTGAGCCGGTAAGAGAGAGTGGAATACTTCTCTGCAGAGCTGTGTGAATCCGATGTGGAAATGTGAGAGATGGATCAGAGAATTGGAACAGGTAGATGAGATTAGAAGCAGACATCCCAGCAATCAGAGGCGGAGATGTGTGACATCAGAGCAGAGACAGGTGTGATGAGACCAAAGGCAGAGGAAGAGACTGGATATGAGAGACATGCAATTTCACAGACAGAGTCAGTGAAAAACAGCACGAGATTGCGCAAAACTAGATCCATGTGAAAACATAGGGGACGACAGTGAGAAGAGGCAGAGATGGGAGAGATCAGAGGCAGGGAAGGCACTTTGCTGTCACAGACAGGTGATTACGTAGGGGAGGACACGAGTCCTTGATATCAGAGCAGGACAAAGGAGAGCTGAAGGGATGAGATAGCTGAGCCATATGCAGACATTTGGGAGAACCGAGGCCGAGGCCAGAAGAAAAAGTCAGAGGCTGAAAGTTTTGATGTCCGTGGAAGAGACAGTTGCGTTCACTAGCAGAGCCAGAGTGGATGTCGGGGACACATCCCTGAGAGCAGAAGTAGAGGCTTTCTCTGTGGGTGGATGATTTAGGAGGGATCAGGGCAAAGGCATTGAGGTCACAGATTGAGGCATGTAAAAGCGTACTAGAGATGCGAGAAATCCGAAGCAGAGGCGGGGTATATAGTCCAGGAGACAGGCTTCATCAGAGGTAGAGACACAGGAAATAACATGTGTGGCCGAGATCTTGAAGACGCCAGAGGAAGTGGCCAAGATGGTCAGAGGCAGTGAGCAGAGAGTGTGGAACTCGAGAGAGGAGGGGCAGAGACAAGAGATTCAGAGGTCTGAGTCAGAGAGTAGAGAGGTCACGGATGAAGGCGGTCAAGGTCTTTGGTGGAGACCGGTGAGATCAGGGTAGAGACTTGTGAGATCCCGGAGAGGTGTCGGAGAATTCACAGTCTGGGAACATTGATGGGAGAACAAGAGAGATAGTTGGAATGAGAGCAGAGACAGGGGAAATGAAATACAGCAACAAGTGATAGGGATGCAGAGATATGAGGGCTCAGTGATGGAGACAGTTCCATTTTGAGGCAGAGACCCAGGTCGTAGATGAAGGGAAATGTGTGATAGGTAGGATCATGTTCAGAGATAACAGAGACCAGAGGTGGAGCCTGCAGGGATCATCGGCCCAGATATGTAATTTCAGAGGCAGATGGGTTGATCATGAACCTGGGAGAGAGAGGATTGAATGGGGAAGAGAATTCCGAGGCCATGTCTATGACAGTTGTGGTGGCCAAGAGAGTCCCAGGTCAATGGCCCAGAGGTGCGATTAGGAGACATTCTTATTTCAAGAAGTGGCAAGCAGTATCTCAACAGAGAACTGTGGAGGCACAGGATGGGGTGTGTAGAGCCAATGAGAAAAGAAAGAGAGAAAGGAGAGATCGGCAGATTGATGAGGCATCTGAGGGCGAAACATTAAAATCTAGGTGGGGACAGACAACATTGGTGGCACAGATGTGAGAGATCGCCTGAGATACAGAAGTGCCCGAGGTAGACACAGGTGATGTCAGAGGAAAGGTACAGGATATGAAAGCACAGGTAGGCGGTATTTCAGGCCTGGCCAAGAGAGGTCATTCTTAGAGACATTTGATGACAGATTTCATGAAGTGGAGTTCAGAGGAGAGAAAGGCGATAGGCAGTTCAGAGGCCGAGTTGTGAGATATCGCAGATAGACACAGGGCAGATGACAGGCACATCAATGCCCAGGAAGAGATGGGCAATATGAGGGACAGGAAGGATCGTGAGCCACGATGTGTTATGTGGCAGTGTACGGGCAGAGAAAGAAGAGATTGATGGCAGAGACGGGCGATGCAATATGAAGAGACATGAGCATTGTAGGGAAGGAAGGAATAATCAAAAAATAGAGGTATGTGAGACCCCAGGAGTGACAAGATGGGTCAGGGAGAGAGAGGGCGTACATCGCAGGGACAGACAGGCATATCAGAGGAGAGACGGTTGCCTTGGGATGAACGGACACGCCAGTAAGTTGCCAATGCTGGAGAGATCAGAGGAGAGGACACGGGAGATCACAGGCAGAGAAAGGTGGGACGCAGGCAGAGATGTTTGAGGTGAGAGGCAGAAGCATTCCGATCTCAGGGAAAGAGTTCGATACCGGCACTGAGGAAGGGAAGTAGAGGCAGAGGTTTTGTGCCAACCACTAAAGGTTCTGTCAGTGTTGGCGATCAAAGGGTTAAAAGACAAGCACGGGATACATGATTTCAGAGAAAGTGAAGACAGGAGGCTTTGGATGTCAGAAGAAGGGACTGAATACATGTAAATATCTCAGAGGTATGGAAGACACCAGCAGCTGAGAATAAAAGCAGGCAGGCGAAGGATGTCCGCAAGAGAGACAGATGACATCAGAGCAGAGACCAGTGACCTCTGAGAAAGAGATAGGTGAGCCGGTAAGAGAGTGTGGAATACTTCCCTGCTGGGCTTATTTTCCCAGGCACACACTGTGACGACTCCAGACCATAGGGGAGAGATAGGCAAACGTTTTGCAGACCCTTTATCCCCTCACCCAAATCCAGGTGACTCTGGACACAGCAGGGAGTCTGGAAAGGCGAGACTCATTCACTCATTCATTTACTCATTCACTCAGTTACACAGCTGCTGGATGTGATGATGAAGATAAGTAAAGGCAGACCGCCCACACCTCCACCTGAACCCTCCAGAGACTCGGCCACGGTCAGGGAGTTTGTCAAAGCAAGATCTCAGTTTATTGGGGGTAACAAATCATCTTATATAGACAAAGAATCAGAGCGCGCGAAACAGGTAGCCAATTACCTTGAGGGTCAGTATGGTACACAGGCTGCATAGGTCAGACTAAACATAAATCTATGTTGGCTCCTATAAGCCAATTAGGACTCTCTGTAATGTGATCAGGGTTACTCCTAGGACACTAGCTCCCAGCGCCATCTTTGGTCCCATGTGCTAAGCCATGCCCTGGTCACTCCCTTCCACACTGTTATTCCTGGGCAGGCTGAACACTTCTGTGCAGAGCTGTGTGAATGCGATGCACATATGTGAGAGATCGATCAGAGGGAAACACTTGGCAGAGCATGGGAACAGATAGATGAGATCAGAGGCAGTGATAGCAGCAATCAGAGGAGGAGATGTGTGACATCAGAGCAGATACAGGTGTGATGAGACCAAAGACAGAAGAAGAGACTGGAAATGAGAGACATGCGAGTTCAGAGACAGAGTAGTCGGTGACAATCGGCAGGAGAGCGCACATGGATAGATCCATGTGAAAACATAGGGGACAACAGTGAGAAGAGGCAGAGATGGGAGAGATCAGAGGCAGGGAAGGCGCATTGCTGTCACAGACAGGTGATTACTTAGGCGAGGACACCAGACCTTGATATCAGAGCAGGACAAAGGAGAGCTGAAGGGATGAGGTAGCTGAGCCATATGCAGAGATTTGGGAGAGCAGAGGCTGAGGCCAGAAGAAAAAGTCATAGGCTGAGAGTTTGTCCGTGAAGAGACAGTTGTATTCACAAGCAGACCCGGAGTGGATGTTGGGGACACATCACTGAGAGCAGAAGTACAGGCTTTCTCTGTGGATGGATGATTTAGGAGGGATCAGGAAAAAGGCATTGAGCACGTGAAAGCGTACGGGGAGATGCGAGAAATCCGATGCAGAGGTGTGGTAGACAGTCCAGGAGACAGGCTTCATCAGAGGTAGAGACACAGGACATGACATGAGTGGCCAAGATCATCGATGCGGCAGAGTAATTGGCCGAGAAGATCAGAGGCAGTGATCAGAGAGAGCTGAACCTGAGAGAGGAGGGGCAGAGACAAGAGATTCAGAGGTCTGAGTCAGAGATTAGAGAGGTCAAAGATGGAAGTGGTCTCGGTCACTGGAGGAGACTGGTGAGATCAGGGTAGACTTGTGAGATCCCGGAGGGGTGTCAGAGAGTTCACAGACAGGGAACGTTGATGGCAGAAGAAGAGAGATAGCTGGAATGAGAGCAGAGATGGGGGAAATAAAACACAGCAACAAGTGACAGGGATACAGAGATATGAGGGCTCAGAGATGGAGAAAAGTTAGTTCTGAGGTACAGACTGAGGTGTTAGATGAAGGGAGAGGTGTGATAGGTAGGATCATGTTCAGAGACAACAGATACCAGAGATGGAGCCTGGAGAGATCATATGTAATTTCAGAGGCAGATGGGGTGATCATAAATCTGTGAGAGAGGTTTGAATGGGGAAGAATATTGCAAGGTTGCAGCCACGCAGGACATGTCTATGGCAGTTGTGGTGGCCAAGAGAGTCACAGGTCAATGGCACAGAGGTGGGATGAGGAGACGTTTTATTTCAGGAAGTGGCAAGCAGTATCTCAGCAGAGAACCATGGAGGCACAGGATGGGGTGTGTAGAGCCATATGAGAAGAGAAAGAGGGAATGGAGAGATCGGCAGAGAGATGAGGCATCTAAGGATGAAATATTAAAATCTAGGTCGATACAGACAACATCGACGGCACAGATGTGAGAGATCACCTGAGATCCAGAAGTGCCCGAGGTAGACACAGGTGATGTCAGAGGAAAGGTACAGGATATGAAAGCACAGGTAGGCGGTATATAAGGCCTGGTCAAGAGAGGTCATTCTTAGAGACATTTGATGACGGATGTCATGAAGTAGAGTTCAGATGAGAGAAAGAAGAGAGGCAGATCAGATTCAGAGTTGTGAGATATTGCAGACAGACACAGGGCAGATGACAGGCACATCAATCCCCAGGAAGAGATGGGAAATATCAGGAACAGGAGGGATCGTGAGCTGAGTCGTGGGACATCCGACTCTAAGACGAGGCAATAGACAGGCAGAGAAAAGAGAGATCAAAGGCAGAGATGGGCAATGTGAGATGAAGAGACAGGAGCAATGTAAGGAAGGAACAAATTATAAAAAAAAACAGAGGTATGTGAGACCCCGGTGGTGACAAGATGGGTCAGAGAGTGAAAGGGAGTACACCGCAAGAACAGACTGGCATATCAGACGGGTCAGAGAGAGAGAGGGAGTACACCGCAGGGGCAGACTGGCATATCAGAGGAAAGACAGTTGCCTTCAGAGGAGAAGGCATGCCAGATGAGTTACCAAGGCTTGAGACATCAGAGGAGAAGACATGGGAGATCATAGGGAGAGACAGGTGAGAGGGAAGCAGAGATGAATGAGGTGAGAGGCAGAAGGATCCAGATCCCAGGGAAAGAGTTTGAGATCGGCACAGAGGAAGGGAAGGAGCAGAGGCAGAGATTTTGTGCCAACCGCTAAAGGTTCGGTCAGCATGGGTGATCAAAGGGTTAAAAGACAAGGACAGGATACATGATTTCAGAGAAAGGGGAGACAGGAGGCTTTGGATGTCAGAAGAAAGGACTGATAAAATCTAAGTATCTCAGAGGTATAGAAGTCACCAGCAGCTCAGAAGGAAAAGCAGGCGGGCGAAGGATGTCTGGAGGAGAGATAGATGATATGAGAGCAGAGACCAGCGATGTCCGTGAAAGAGACACGTGAGCCAGTAAGAGAGAGTGGAATACTCTGCAGAGCTGTGTGAATGCAATGCACAAATGTGAAAGATCGATCAGAGGGAAAGACTTGGCAGAGCATGGGAACAGGTAGGTGAGATCAGAGGCAGCGATAGCTGCCATCAGAGGCGGAGATGTGTGACATCAGAGCAGATACAGGTGTGATGAGACCAAAGACAGAGGAAGAGACTGGAAATGAGAGACATGTGAGTTCAGAGACAGAGTCAGTGACAATCGGCGGGAGAGCACTCATGGCTACAGCCATGTGAAAACATAGAGGACAGTGAGTAGAGGCAGAGATGGGAGTGTTCAGCGGCAGGGAGGCACATTGTTCTCAGAGACAGATGATGCCTTAGGTGAGAACAAGAACTGTGGAAGTACAGGATAGGGTGGGTAGAGCCATATGAGAAGAGAAAGAGAGAAAGGAGAGATCCGCACAGAGATGAGACATCAGAGGACGAAATATTAAAACTAGGTGGAGACAGACAACCTTGGCGACAGAGATGGGAGAGATCCCCAGAGATCCAGAAGTGCTGGAGGTAGACACAGGTGATGTCAGAGGAAAGGTTCCCGATATGACAGCACAGGTATCCATTATTACAGGCCGCATCAAGAGAAGTCATTTGCAGAGACATTCTTTCTTTTCTGTTTTTTTTTTTTTTTCTTTTTGCAATGTTAGATGTTCTACCTGTGGTCTCGCACATGCTTATCAAGTATTTTACTACTGTACTACAATCCCAACTTTCTTTTTATTTTTCATTTTGAGATAGACTGTCACTCAATCATCCAAGGTATTTTTGAAATCATTATGCAGCACAGGAAAACCTTGAAATTTTGATCCTTCTGCCCCAAGTCTTTTGCAAAAAGTCTAGCTATTTTGTTTAACAGTCTTTAGCACCATAGCCTGTACACTGAGACATGACTCACCATCAAACCTTTTATTCTTCCTCTTCATAACCAAGAGAGTAGAAGTGTACCTAATCTTTCTAGTTGCAATTCCTCTCTAAACTTCACACCTTGGTTTGCTCAGATAGCGGAGCTTGTATCGGCAAGTGGATGCCTATTACACAGTCCTACCTACCCTTCTTTGTACTTTGCTAAGAGGCTGTCTTCCTACTGACTTTTCAATTTTAAACTCACAATACCGTCAATAATATCTTGTGAAGTTGTTGAAGCATCTATCAACCAGTACCATAGATTCCTATGATAAGTGAGATAGTCTATCTTTTTTTGTCCATTTCTTTGTAATATTGTTGATCATTCCAATTGTTTTGTTCAGCCAAATTTTAGCTGAGTGTGCCTAGAAATAGTGGTAGGAGATTTTCTGAAAGGAACTGTCCTGAACTATCCAAAATATATTTGGTCAAACTCTATACAAAGCACCCTGCACCCTTGATTGATTTCTCCAAAGGTTTCATTAAGGTAATTTACACACAAAATGCTGAAAGAAATCAGACAGGAATATGCTCAATTCAACATCCTCCTCTGTAGGAGGCTCCAGTTTAGGGAGTTTTTGTGAGGATTTAAAGAATTTGGTTCAGTTTCCACATGGACGGAAACATAATAATTTTTTAAAATGATTCAAGCACTATCCAAACACATAGAATGCTCAAGGCCCTAACTTGGGCTGAAGATTGCAGGGGAAAACCATACAGTTGGTGAAGTCACAAAAACATCAAACCAATCCATTTCTCAGGAAAGAAAAGGAAGAAAGCATGCAGGGCTTGTTGGAGGAACACATATACTGTTTCCCCAAATGCCTCTTTTAATCTATAACAATATTGTAGGAGAAATCCTTTTTTACTTTTTCTTTGCTGATTCAAGTAGGTTGCAAATTTTTGATCTCTTGTTTTATAGTTCAGTTTTCCATCTTAGTTGATTTCTGTATGCTATGTAAACAGCAATATGAACCCTGTATTGTGAAAAGTTATCAGTTTTCTCCATGCAAACGTAAATGCCTTAAATAGCCAAGGATAAGCTAGTTCATTTGATAAAAAGGTGTAGTTAGGGGGCTGGAGAGGTGGCTCAGGGGTTAAACCTCTGCCTTGCAGGCAGAAGGTCCTGAGTTCGGATCCCAGATCCCACGTATAGATGCCAGGCAGAAGAGGGGGCGGCCTATGCTTCTGGTCCTGGTAGGGCAGAGCCTGTGAATCCCAGGGCAGAAGGAGGTGGAGGCATGCATGGTGGTTCCTGAATTTTTCCATGGTTCTACACACACACATACACACATGCGCGCATACATACATATGCACACACGCACAATTGAATAAATAATAATAATAAAAGAAGGTGTAGTTATAAATAGTATAAATAATTTGGGCACAGAAATGGAATTTTGGCTGAAAACATGATTAACAGAGCATAATGGAGATCTCCTTTTAATTATTTGAAAAAAACCTTGCATTGCTTCTTTTGCAAGTTTCTTTATATAAAGCACATCTCTTCTCTTTTTATTAAATTTATTCTTGACAATTTCATACATGTATACAATGCATTTTTGTTATATCCACCCTTTATTTACCTCCAAGCCCTTCTTCCTTCTTATAAATACTTTTCTCATATTTATGTCATCTTCTGTTTTGTTACCACTGAAATTAACCAGGGCCACACAAATAAAGAATAAAGTGTGGTGGAGTCATTTGTGACTACATAACCAAAAAGAATGATTCTCCTTCACCAATATTCTTCAATAGTCACTAGTTCCCCAAAGATAACTGTTCAGGGTTCAGTTTACACCCACTGTGCTTCCCTTGGCCTTGATCACAGAAGTTTCTATTTGCAGTGTATATCAGTGAATGACCAGACTCATGGCTGCTCAAGTTGTTGAGAATAAGTGAATGACTTGTTAATGCTCATCTCTAAGCAGAACATCTATATCACCCCATCTAATCTTAGAGGACATCACAAAATTTGGGACAGAAGGAATGCAAGAGCCAAAATGATAGGGCTGTAAAACTCTAATTTCTGGGTCTGACATGGCCATTGCAATCATGGACTCCACAGCTGTTGTTGCTTGCAGTGAGTTTGAATATCCAATTTTCTTCTATGTACTTTAGTTACTCAAAGCTTTATCTCCTAATTCATTTTAGCAGTTTTAATGCATGTATTAAAATTTCTAAATTGCAATGAACTTGGCTTTTTCTGAAACTATGAATTAAGAAACTAAAATTTCTATGTTATCAGCATTCTATAGATAAAAAGTTTTCAAATCCAGTAGTTATGTTTTCTAACAGTTTATGATTTCTTACAATAGAATTTTCCTGTGTTGCACAGAGCATGTTTCTTTAAAACATGTAGCTAGGGGACAATGAAATAGCTCAGCATACCCTAAGAGGCCCAGGAGTCTCTCACCTATAACACAGGAACTTGGAAAGCTGATATCATAGTCAGATACATGTGTCAACTTGATGGTTGAGGGTTCAAGCTCTGGGAACATTTTTAAGAATCATTGATTGAATTAGGCCCAGAATAAACGTGGAGAACATTAGTGGATGTGGCTAGCCCCTGGGTAGGTGAATATAATAAATGCAGCTGGCTAAGAAAGTTAACATTTTTTTGGTATCCTTGGCCAGACATGCTTGTCCAGCAAATAAATATTGTCACTCTCTCAGCAATCCTGTGAATGAATAGATATGGTGTGGCCAGATACCTCAAGCATTGGAGGTTGTGTAGACTCCTATAGCACTTAGCCTACGTGGTTGCTGATAAATCATCATCAAATGGCTTAAGGGAACAAAGGGTTTATTTTCTCTTATGACTGTCCACTTACAGTTCTCAGTCCAGCTTGACAGGAGAGCTCACACCAGCATCAGGGTCAAGGGAACTGGCTACACTATTTCTATATAACAGCTAGCTGAAAGAGGGACAATTCTTACTTGCCAGACCAGCATGTCCGGCCAACTGTCCACAAGGATGCCAACTTTATCAACCAGCTCTCTGTATTTTATTTCAGGGCCTAATCCCACCAACCATTGTTGGGCCTGCCCAGGAATAATGGTCTGGGAGGGAGTGAGCAGGGCATGGCTTAGCTTATGGGACCAAAGATGGCACTGGGAGCTAGTGTCCTGGGCATACATTACAGAGAGCCCTAATTGGCTCATAGGAGTCAATATAGATTTATGTTTAGTCTGACCTATGCATCCTGCGTGCTGTACTGACCATTAAGGTAATTGGCTGCCCGTTTCGTGCCCTGCAGTCTGCTGTCTATATAAACTGTTTCATTGCCCCCAATAAAGAGAGTGAGTGAGTCTTGCCTCCACAAGCTCCCTGCTGTGTCCCGAGTCCCCTGGATTTGGGTGAGGAGGTGAAGAACCTGCAGTACACTCGCCTTTCTCCACCTTGGCGGCCTGGAGTCATCACAGCGTGTGCATGGGAAAATCAGCCCCGCATCTGGTGCCCCCTCTGAAGCAGCTTCTAAAAATGGGGGGAGCTAAGACTTCAGGGTAAGTGAAACCTGGAAAATATGGGGAATTCAACTTGCAAGCTTGGCCCACTGCCAGCAGCACTGAAATCTATATTAAGAAACCATGGTTTAAAGGTTACAAGCTCTGCTATTTCAAAAATGTGGCAAACAGCCCTTGAATTAGCACCTTGGATCCAATCGTGTAATGTGTTCTCGTCCACCACCTGGAATCGAGTGAGGAATCTAGCCAGGAAGTGGGAGGAGCATTTTGGGGTGTCCCCTCCTCCAGGATTTTACCCCATTATTTTTGCCCTTGAGGCAGCATTCCTTCCAATCCAATCCAGCCTTCACCGGAGCTGAAGGTGCAGGCAGGACAGACAGAGGGGAAGAAAGAGCTTGAGGAGCCGCCAGAGCCCGGGCTGACTCCCTGGGTAGCTTTGGGGTTGCCGGAGCCAAAAACAAGCCATCCTGGGCACCCTTCCGCTGGGCTGCCCACCAGGGCTGCGGGGCAGCAGTGTTAGGAAACCCTCCGCAGGGCCCGGGCCGCCAGGGCACACTGTGGGACCATGGGGCAGCAGGGCCAGGAAAGTAGTGAGGAGCTGCCAGAGCAGCTTCTAGCTCCCGGTACAACTCCGGGAATTCTGTCGGGATGACCACTGGGCCGTGGTTGGGCAGGGATTTTCTTGGGCCACAGTGGGGCAGGGAAAGCAGCGGGGAGCAGGCCAGTCCTTTAGAGGGATTCACATTGGACCACAGTGCCCCAGCGCTGAGTGCTCAAGGAGATTGGAAAAAGTCTGTGGGGGAGAAAACCCAGACGTGCCAGGTGGAAAGCCCCGTGGAGCTGAGCAAGGGGGTGGAGCCGCCAGCACTCCTAAAACTGCTAGACAATGAGAGCAAGCTGCCCAGAGAGGGGGCAGAGCTGTGTGCCCCCAAGCCCTCCAGGTCGGGGAGTGGCTAGAGATCTCGCCTAGCACGGGTGGTTCCTTTCATCCAGATTTAGCTCTACTCATGGGGGAGGGACTGTGCGCAGTCCAGGGGCTGGAAAAAATGCAAGTGAGCAAATGCAGGGTGGAATCATTCTGGGGCATGAGGCTAGGACTGGGCGCCTATATTCAGACTCAGCTCCCCTCAAGGGGAAACGGGGCAAAGGAAGGGTAGGCGAGAGCCCTCCCCTGTTCACCCTCACCAAAATGTCTCCCAAATCAGTGCTCAGGAGCACTGGTCCATGTCAGGCTAAAGCAGGGAATCTGGACCTGGAGCCCAAGTATACTGAGAACCTAGATCCAGAGGGCAATCGCCCTGCAGTATGGTATCCCTAGGAAGCAAAGAATTTAAAGAAATTAAAGGGGACAGTTCTAGAGGATGGCCCAATTTCTCCTTGGATCAAGATGCTTCTTCAAGATTTAGCTCATCAACCCTGTACAACAAAAGACTGGCTGGATGTGGCCAGAGTGGTGCTTTACAATCCCACCTTCATTAAATGGACAGCATGGAAAAAACTAGATAAAGGTCCCTCTGGAGTACCAATAGCAGGTATTGTACAAAAACCTGGCGAGCCTCCCCTCTCACCCCCAGCACATACCAGGAAGAGGAAAGTGCCATCAATCATCATTACTCAGGGGGGGTTGAGGAAGACTAGTACAAATTCCTCAGTTCCCTGTGCAGGTGGGTGGGAACTGTGGTTATCTAAGTTTGATTTTAAAAAGCCTTTGCCCCTCATCCACTGGGGGGGAACCAGAAAAACTGTCTATTGTTTTGTGTACTTTGCCTGTGATAAAAATAGGGCAACTGATCTAGGACTTAATGTGGAGAAAGGAAAGAAAAGATAAAAAACCCACAAAACAAAGAAATCAAAACTTGACATTTGCCTAAGGAGATAGGTAGAAAACTAATAGGCATACCCAAGCAGAGAACCCAGGGCCCCTTCCGACAGGGAAAAGATAAAAAAGATGCTTTAAATATGACCAGACTGGACACTTTGAGATGGTTGCAAGCACAGGAAGCTTTCATGTGGTCTATGTTCCAACCATGGGAATTTCCACTAGAGGAAGATTGCCTCCTGATCCCAGGGCCCAGGGGTCGAGCCCTCTGATGGGGACCAACAATATGGCCTGAAGCTCTTAGCTTCCCTCCGATGGGAAAAAGGAGTTTGCCTCTGATATCCAGCGAAAGAAGGCCCAAAATGCCAGGTTGAGCATCTAATGAGAATCTTGGGTTTAGCATGCAAATGGGAAGCTTCTTTGTTTCTATGTTGATAGGCTAGGGAGCACAAAATTCCAGTGCTCAACTTCCTTCCTAGGCTTTTGTCAATCTTTGATTTTACTAAAGTGTTAATGACAAGAAAATGACAGGTTCATCAGTCACTCACAAAGTAACTACTGAGATTCCTTATATGCTTGATGATGTTGCTTTTAGACATTCCCTCATTTAATAAAACAAAATAGACAGTTCACATTGTTTTAAACAGGTTTTAAAATGTGATCATAGAGATTCACAGCTGCCAGAGGAAAAAGGTCTTCAATATGTAGATTAGTTCTTGGTTTTTCACCAGACTAAGACGATGACTATTCCAGATGAGGTAACAGGTTTTCTTTACTAACTCTTACCTGTACCCATAGTAAGATTATTGAGCTTATTTGGTTTATCCGATGTACCTTCCTAGTTACAATGGTTTAATCCTCATGTAGATCTTAAAAGTTTAACCTGTGTTTTGTCTCTTTCAAAGGGACCTTAGAGTAATAAAGCTATCTGTCAAAGACTTCTAGACCATCCCAGCACTTATTAGATGAGGACACAAGGCTGTTTTCACTTTCAATGTCCCATCCCAGCAGGAAGTAATCAAAGAACGATCCTCACCCCTCATCCCTTGAGCAGCCTGGGTCCTCAAATAGGTTAAGGGGTAAAGTAGGCAGGTTTAGAACAGCCATGCTGGGATGGATCTCTCAAGGTCTTTGAAGGTCTTTAAAATTCCAAAAAAGACATCCCCCTCTGCTGGACGACCCCATACCCAACCAAATTAAGGGCCCAATTATTAAAACAATTAGGGGGAGTAAGCCCACACCAACAGCTAGGGTTGGCATCAACATTTTAAATTTTCAAAAAGGACAACTTAAATTGAGATTCCAAAAACACTGGGAAACCTATCCACCTAACCTTCTGTCAAAAAACTATACACGGTGTGCTCTAGAAAGATGTTAACCATAATCATTATAGGTCTGACCTAACTTAAGATGGCCTGATTAATACTTTGCCTAAACCAAGGTGGAGTCAATCTAGAAAAAATTGTTCTTTTAATAACTGTATTGCTTAGGCGTTTCCTCAGCACATCTCTCAGCAGCGCTTCATCAGCAAGACCACGCTACAGACATTTATGGCCCTTAAACATCCATGCCATGCCCCCGCCCCCGCCCAGATGCAATTCAAGCTTGGAGGCTTGTGAGGCCTTGGTCGAATGACAGACCAGGCAGGCCCATATTGCCTGCGTGAGCCACATGCAACTTCCCCAAGCTATCTGCTGCCATGTCTGGCGCTGATGCCAACCTGCCTGACTGAGAAGACCAACCAGGACAGGAAAACAGTGAAAGCTCATGCTGGGACTTATGGGACATTAGACATATGTATAGTTAATTGTGAAATGCAGTCTCTATTAAAACAAAAAAGGAGAGATATTGGGCCTGCCCAGGAATAACAGTCTGGGACGGAGTGAGCAGGGCACATGACACCAAAGATGGCACTGGGAGCTAGTGTCCTGGGCATAACCCTGATCACATTACAGAGAGCCCTAATTGGCTCATAGGAGTCAATATAGATTTATGTTTAGTCTGACCTATGCAGCCTGCATGCTGTGCTGACCATTAAGGTAATTGGCTGCCCGTTTCGTGCCTTGCAGTCTGCTGTTTCATTGCCCCCAATAAAGAGAGTGAGTGAGTCTTGCCTCGACAAACTCCCTGCTGTGTCCCGAGTCCCCTGGATTTGGGTGAGGGGGTGAAGGAACTGCAGCACGTTCACCTTTCTCCGTCCTGGCAGCCTGGAGTCATCACAGTGTGTGCATGGGAAAATCAGCCCTGCAAACCATGGGCTGGGCCTTCCCCATCATCTAGACAATCTCCTGCAGGTTTGCTCTGGGTTTAATTCAACCACTAATTCTCTGCAAATGTGCCCAAAGCTCTCAAACCTTCAACTGTGCCTACTGTGAAAATTCCCTTGCCAAGCTGGATTAAGAACTATAACCACACTATTTTAAGAGAAAATAAGACGCTTTGTTCTCTTAAGCTGTTTTGCCATAAATTTATTGGCAGCATACAGTGTAACTGCTACAGCGGAGAACTGACATAGTGAGTTCCTAGAAAGTTACAAATGGAGATCTTTTCTCAAGAAACAAAATAAAAACAACAAAGATTTATTTAGTATTTCTGAGTTTTCTTAATAACATAAGCTTAAGCTTAGATTCAGGGCTTAAAATTTTAGTGTTTTGCTTTACTAGGAAATGATCAAGATATCCAACTCAATGTTCATTTTTCTTAGTATCACTATAAAAATATGTTACAAAACAGTTTTGGAACTATAAACAGGCATATGCTTAAACATAATTATTGCTACAAAGCCGATTTATAAGTTCTATTTTACCTTCACCATTTTATTAGCTAGTTTTATAGAGCTTTTACATTATTTATTTTTTCATTCATTGACAATTTCATGCAAGCATATAATTCATTGGATTATTATCCCTCTACCTTGTCTTCTCTCCCTTGACCTTGTCAACCCAATTTCATCTCAAAAAACTCTTTCCCATATCTATGACATTTTGTTTTGTTTTATGTCTTGTTTTTGGTGTGACCATAGTTTGATACTAAGGGGTTCGTCAATGGATATATAATTGATACTTACCTCCCTCTCTCCCATTATCTATTAGTTGCTGATAATTCTGCACTGATTGGTAGAGCTCCATCAACTCCTTTACATCCATAGCTGATGGAAGTCATAGTCTCAGTGGAGACTATAGTTTGTAGCTCTGTGGCAGAGCATTTGCCCAACCTGTTTGAGACCCTGACTTTAATATTCATTAACTTGACAGCTTTAATTGTTCATACTATTCACTAAGTTTATTAAGCCTTACATAGACATATTCACCTTTAGTTATTATTATTGTAGAAAAAATCAGGTCAATATAAAATTTCACAGGAAGGATCAACAAATTTGCCATGTTTCTCTTCCCTCCTTTTTGTGATTCAATTTTATTTCAGAACAGTTTCTTCTTACAGTAAGTATACTGTTTTTAATAACATGCATTTATTGGATGTAAAAAGTGTGCTTGACTAGTATACTTAACTAGTGAAATTACATGTGTTTAATACTGTAGGCAATATTTGCATTACACTAATAATTTAAAAACAGCTTTATTCACTGAAGAATATATAAGATGATGTAAAGTTTTAAAAATTGTATTTGGCGCTTTGAGTGTATATGAATGATACAGTGCTTGTCTAGAATATAAAGCCTTAAATTCAACCTCCAGAACTCAAAAAAGTAAACAGAAATGATATTAGTGTTGATAATTGCTCTTTACATTTGTAATGTATCTACATCTGAAAATAACTAAAACAACATTACAAAGGAGACCACAAGTTTTATACACATTGGATCTCACCATTCAGAGGTCAGAGACCAAAAGTCCAAGACTAGCCAGGCTTACATAGGTAAACTCTCTCTAAAAGAACTAGTCCAACCAGACAGGGATAATCCATAAGTCCTCACCTAGCCAGAAATGCCCTTTACAAGGGCCTGCAATTTAGTCCAGCAGATAAGGAGTCTGCTCTGAATTCTGGCAGCCTAAATTCAATCTCTTGATTTCTCAAAGTTGTGTGCACCCCTTCCTTTCTCTCTTTCTACCTTTCAAATAAATAAAATATGAATATAAGTAAATAAATGGAACTGTAGGCGTTTCCTGATATCATACTCAGAGTAGAAAAGTCTGTTTTTCTAGCTTCAAAGCAGCAAGATATATTAATTCCATAGTCACAAGGAAAATAATCTGCTAATAAACAAGCAAGCATAAAACAATATGGGCTACTTATCCCTCACTGTAGCCTTGTAAGACACTTAACAGACACCCTAGTTAATCTATGCAAAGAACACTAACACAGAGACATGAACAAAATGCACTTGCATTGCATCAACAGCATCAATGGGTGCACCATAGGGTCAAATTTCCCTGTAACATGAGGACACCAGAAATAGATATAACAGCATACCCTTGCAAAATAACTTTCAGACTTTCTCTATCAGTATTTAAGTACATTTGGACTGTTACTACCATAACAGCAAACTATTGTAAGTTATAAGTACTTGCAAAAACACAGAAAGCAAGAAGTATACCAATATTAGATAGCTGTGGTCCTCCAGCTACTACAGCTACTACATAGTGCCCTGGCAAGACTGTTAGAACCCAGGAGTTCTAGGGAAGCCTAATTAAGGTATCAATTACATGTGAAAGAAATAAAGGTAACAATTACATGTGAAAGAAAGAAAGAAAGAAAGAAAGAAAGAAAGAAAGAAAGAAAGAAAGAAAGAAAGAAAGAAAGAGAGAGAGAGAGAGAAAAAAGAAAGAGAGAAAAAAGAAAAAAGAAAGAGAGAGAAGAGAGAGAAAGAAGAGAGAGAAAGAGAGATAAAGAAAGGGAAAGAGAGAAAGGAAGAAAGGAAGGAAGGAAGGAAGGAAGGAAGGAAGGAAGGAAGGAAGGAAGGAAGGAAGGAGGGAAGGAAGGAAGGAAGGAAGGAAAAGAATTGAACTTTTCATAACCACTAAGGACATTTCCACTGACCTCATGGGCTCGTTAGGTGGTATTTGTTGAAAATGTAAATAGAAAACCACTTTGAATGTAATAGGAGAAAAGGCAAAAAGAAACTCACAACTCATTGAGAAATTGGATAAATAAAAAGTATATTTTCAGTTTCATTTATTTACACATTTATTTGTTGATTCCTATAGCATTGAAATTGAAACAAATCCTTATGAATGTTAGAAAAATATTTAATTTATTGAACTACACCCACAGCTCCTCTTTCCTTTTACTCAGTCTTAAAGGAATGAATCAAAACTAAGTTCTTAGATCGATAATATCAATGGAAAAAATTAACACTCTAATGTTTTTAAGTGATGAAATGTGTCACTATTTTTATAGGTCTTTTTTTTTAAGGAAGAAAGGGAGGTTTATTCAGCTTACGGTTCCAGAGGGAAGGTTCAGTCTCTCAAAGCAGAGGCAGCATGGCTGGCTGGCCAAAGCTGGAAGAGGCTAAGTCACCGCAGGCATCCTGGAAGCTGAGAGCTGCAAGACTGCTTGCAGCAAAGGCTGACTTCTCCTGGAAGTAGGGTGGGACTAATCCACCTCAAGGCCCACCCCTTGTGACTACCTTCCTCCAGCAAGGCTCCACCTCTCAAGGTACTATGACCTTGCCAAACACATGAGACTGTGGGGGACACATTTCAAACCATGACATTCCACCCCTGGCCCCACAGGTTCATTGCCATCTCATTATGCAAAACATACTCAGTCCAACTTTAAAAGTCTTCATAGACTACAATAGTAGTCCCAACAGTCCAAAAGTCCAAAGTCCAAAACTTCCTGTAAAATCAAAAGACAAGTTACATAGTTCCAACATACAATGGCACAGAATAAAGATTCCCATTCCAAAAGGAAGGAATGGGGGCATATCCAGGAAAGATCAGTTCATAACAAGACTGAAAACCATCAGGACAAACCCCAAATCTTGTAGCTTCAAGTCCAAAAGGTGAGCTTCTTGTTGAAATCATCTCAGTTCCAAAGGGCTTTGGTTCCACCCCTCCAATACAGCTGCCCATAGAACATGTTGCTCTCTTGAGCTGACTCCTCCCAGGGTATACAGCTCTCCTTGGCAGGTGTCCCACATTGTGTCTGGAATCTCTAACATCTTTACTTCTCAATGGCAAGTGAGGCTTTAACTCCACAGCACAAACTGCCCTTCTTGGGCCTCTAAACTGCAGGCTTCTTGCCTCATGATGCCTGGATTCTGCTAATTTTTGAAATCTTGGAGGAGGACTCCATGATCTCCTCCCTCTTGCATCACTGATGCCTCTAAAACCAGAACCACGTGGACGACTTTGCCAAGACTGACCCTCTTGAATCACAGCTGATTCCACTTCTCTATGTTGACCATTTCTTTCACTCCTGGGCAGTTGCTTGGTAAGAGAAACAAACTCTTGCTTTGGAACTTCACCCTTTAGTTCCAGTCTTCTGAAAGGATTTGCATTCTTATGAGTGGGAGCCTTCCCTGAGGATCTTGCCCTCAAGCTAGGGCCTCTCCTTCAAATTAAGAGCAGGCTTTGATTTACAAAAGGAATTGGTAGTTTTTTGTTCAATTACAAGTAATGTGTACCACTTAATAAGCCATGGTTTCTCAAACCCAAATTAATAATTCATTGCCAACTGTGTGAATAAGTAGGAACAAATTTTAAAAGAGCTATTTTCACTAAATACTACAATGTTGAGTTATGTCAATAATTGTAAGTGCTTGGACAGTGTAGTCAGAAGAAACTTTTCTTTCTATTTCTACTTCAGTCTCTTAACATGTCCTATATTGTGCCTTCAGTTGCTTGTGACAAGTTATTAAAGCTTACACAGCTTCCTCACTGTCTTACTCATAGAAATTGGTGAGGGGGTACCACCAAATTTGAAGGGCCCCACTATTGCTCCTTTTCTTGCACCATCACTAACAGTGGGTGATGCAAATGTTCAATTAGAGGAATTAAATCCAATGGGCCTAAGTGGATCCAGGAGCAACAGGACCCAAATGGCAGCATTGAATCACCAGTGGCAACGCGAGCATACAAACCATAATGCACAGTGTAGAAAGAACAATATTCATGGTGGTCTGACTCACTTAGATCTTTGGTATTGGTTAATTAATCATGGAGTTCCCAAGAATACAATTGATAAGAAGCCTACAAAGTTTTTATATGATTTGTATAAGCAGAAACTTTCTAAAGCAAATGAAGGAAGGGCTACTTTGAATCACAGTAGTAGAGAATCATGACCTATCAATCAGTTTCATGATTAAGGTTAGTTTGAGATCCAGAACCCCTTGAATGAAAATGAGGCCGGATCACATTGAAGAAGGAGTTAAGCATAACACAGAACTTTACTATTAATGTTTCTCCTGTCCTTCCCCAAAGGAACCTATGGCCTTTTACAAGAGTTACTGTACATTGGGGGAAAGGAAATGATCAGACATTTTGGGGTCTACTGCATACTGGTTCTGAGTTGACATTGATTCCTGGAGATCCTAAAAGCATTATGGCCCTCCAGTTAAAGTAAGGACTTATGTGGAACAAGTGATTGATAGAGTTTTGGCTAATGTTCATCTCACAGGAGGTCCAGTGGGTCCCCAGACTCATCCTGTGGTTATTTCTCCCGTTCCAGAATGTATAATTGGTATAGATATACTCAGAAGTTGGCAGAATCCCCATGTTGGTTCCTTGACCTGTGGAGTAAGAGCTATTATGGTAGGAAAGGCCAAATGGAAGCTTTCAGAATTGCCTCTGCCAGGGAAAATAGTGAACCAGAAAAAGTATCGCATGCCTGGAGGGATTGCAGAAATTAGTGCCACAATCAAGGACTTGAAGAATACAGGGGTGGTGGTTCCTACCACCTCTCCCTTTAATTCTCCTATTTGGCCTGTACTTAAGACAGATGGATCATGGAGAATGAAGTTGATTATTGCAAACTTAATCAAGTTGTGACTCCAATTGCAGCTGCTGTGCCAGATGTAGTTTCTGTGCTTGAGCAAATTAACACATCTTCTGGTACTTGGTGTGCATCTATTGATCTTGCAAATGCTTTTTTCTCAATACCTATTTATAGGACCATCAGAGGCAATTTGCTTTCAGCTGGCAAGACCCGTCTGCCTCAAGGATATATGAATTATCCCGCCCTGTGCCATAACTTGGTTTGTAGAAATCTTGATCGCCTATCTCTCCCACAAGGCATCACGCTGGTCCATTATATCAATGATATCATGCTGAGTCAAGTGAGTAGGAGGTAGCAACCACTTTGAATTCTTTGGTAAGCCATTTGTGCATCAAGGAATGGGAAATAAATCCAATCAAGATCCAAGGACCATCTACCTCAGCAAAATTTCTAGGAGTTCAATGATGTGAGGCATGCAGAGATAGTCCCTCCAAGGTAAAAGATAAGTTGCTCCATCTGGCCCCTCCTACACCAAGAAAGAAGCACAAAGTTTAATAGGCCTGTTTGGATTTTGGAGGCAGCACATTCCTAACTTGGGTGTGTCACTCAGGCCCATTTACCAAGTAACTCATAAGCTGCTAGCTTTGAGTGGGGCCCAGAACAAGAGAAGGCCCTTCAACAGTTTCAAACTGCCATACAGGCTGCCTTGCCACTTGGGCCATATGATCCATCAGACCCAATGGTATTGGAAGTTTCTGTCATAGACAGAGATGCTGTTTATAGTCTTTGGCAGGCTCCCATGGGGAATCACATCGAATACCTATGGGATTTTGGAGCAAGGCCCTGCCATTTTCAGCAGATAACTATTCTCCTTTTAAAGGCAGCTTTTGGCCTACTATTGGGCCCTAGTGGAAACCAACACAGAGTCCCTGATAAGGAGATATTCCCCGAGATAACCAACCAACCAACCAGGTGGCAGGTTGACTACATCAGACCACTTCCAAGATGGAAAGAGCAGCACTTTGCTCTTACCAGGATAGATACTTATTCTGGGTATGGATTTGCCTTTCTTGCACACTCTGCTTCTGCTAAAACTACCATTCATGGACTCAAAGAATGTCTTGTGCACCAACATGGTATTCCACACAGCATTGCTTCTGACCAGGGAACACATTTTACAGCTAAGGAAGTGAGGCAATGGGCTTATGCTCATGGAATTCATTGGTCTTACTATGTTCCCCACCATCCTGAAGCAGCTGGTTTGATAGAACAGGGAATGGCCTTTTAAAGATACAATTACAGCATTAGGTAGTAATAATCTGGGAGGTTAGGGTAGAGTACTTCAGGATGTGGTGTATGCTTTGAATCAGCACCCAATATATGATACTGTATCTACTATAGCCAAATTCACGGGTCTAGGAACCAATGGGTGGAGCCTGGAATGGTGCCTCTTGCTGTCACACCTAGTAACCTCTTAGGAAAATTTTTCCTTACTGTCCCTGCAACTCTGTGTTCTGCTGGCTTAGAAATTTTGGTTCCAGAGAAGGGGCTGCTTTTGCCAGGAGATATGATAAGCATTCCATTGAACTGGAAGTTAAAGCTTCCTCCTGGCTGTTTTGGGCTCCTGTTTATATTTTATTATTTATTCTGTGCTAATTATTTACCTTGTACCGATATTGACATTATAATTATATTTTACATTCTACATATTTTATTATATATCTTATATTTTATAGTATACTTTATATATTTTATATTTGGGAAATTTCAAATTTTTTATAATGTCAGAATTTGAGAATTTTTTTACATTGAATTAAACATCTTTTATGAATATAATATCTATGGGAATAAGGGTTGGAAGGGCATAGTGTAATAGTTATGTGTTTGTGTCAATTTGGCAAGGGATAGAATGTTATGGCTGCATTTTGGTGTCAACTTGACAGTTGCAGACTTTTTAGGACACAGAAGTGGAAGGTTAGTAGTTGTAATGTCCCCTGAACAAGTCTGCAGGTACTTGATTGATTGCTGTGGAGAACCCAGACCACAGTGGGTGGCACTTTCCAGTGGTGAACCAGACAATAGTAGTTGCAAGGAGAGACTTGCTCTTTCCTTATTTTTTTTCAACTTGCTGGGCAGTCCACTCTGCATGTGTCCTTTCCCTTTAGAGCATCATGGACTTCTTTGTTGCTGTGCTGCTGCCTCCATCCTTTGCTGACTTGGAGCTTCACCTTTTCCATCACATTGTTGCTGTTCCCACTGCCTTTGGAGCCTGGTCTCTAGGCTTTGCTGCTGTTCGATGTTAATTGCCAATGTCAGAGCCCACTTGTTCTTCACCAACATCAGAACCCAGCATGTTTGACCTTCCACAGAAGTAAAGGCTTGAGAACTTCTCGGGATCTTTTGGCTTGTGGAATATTACAGTCAAGAACAAGGCTGCTGTGGGTGGCTACCATGAAGGACACTATTTTTATTGTGAGCTATTTTAATAAATTTATTTATATATTACATTACATAGATTCTGTTTCTTCAGAGAACCCTGACTAATACAGTGAGTGTCTTCTATTATGACTCTTTCCCCTTCCCTCACTTTCTTCCCATCACCAGAAATATGCCTTTCCTTGGTTTAGACACCAGGTCTGAGGAGAATAATACAACCACCATAGATTTAATATTTAACTTTTAGAAAACCAAGACTTTTGAGGTAAGAGTATTTAGAGGCCTACAATATCTTGAGACTCCCAGAAACCTCAGGGAAAGCTGCAAGAACTGCTTCAGGTTGGTGTACTTTCATCAAAGTTATGGTTTCTCTGCCTGAATCTCTGATTTCAGAATAATCCCAGGGTCCACAGTAGGTTCAACCTACCCTACAAAGCACTGCCTCCTATTACCAATAAGAGATATGAGTACTTCCAATCATGAGAGAAAGTCCATAGGGAAGATTTTTTTGTTATGGAAATTTCTACAAAAGAAGAAAATATGTTTTTATCTTTCAGATTACCAGAGGCTACACTTCCTATCCTGATGTCATATTTCTGGGTTCATAATATTATCCTCAGCCTGTCAAAATAGGTGTTAATAGAAGTATGTGCTACAGTGCTGATATGAATATGGGATTATGCCAAGGCACCCAACTCCATCAACTTTCAAATCAACTTGAAGGAAGTTGATAATAAGCTTTCAAAATTAAATACTCAGAACCTCAGTGTTCAAGATTAGATCACTGTATTGGGGCCTATGAATATATATTTGGTAGGAGATTCTCTAAGTTTATAAAAATTGCAATGATAATGTATATAGTTGTATTATTTCATGGAAGTAACTACTTAACAAAAGACAAGGTATTTATTGACATGTTTACTCACTTTGGTTATTTTTTATTGTAAACTGTCTAAATAAAGATGATTATCCTCTCCTGTCAAGATGGAAGAAAAGGTAAAGATGCTTATCAAGCAAGTTCCATAATTTAGGTTCAACTCCTGGAACCTATGAAATGGTAATGGGAGAGAAGTCATATATCGTGGGTCAGAAAACAATTTCCAAAAGTCACTTCTGAGGATTGAATTGAGGTTGCTAGATTTACTCAGGTACCTTTATGCTGCAAAACCTTTTGCTGCTATTTTAAAAGGATTACTTTTCCATTTATTAGAAAGGAAAGCTAATTTTCATAATCTGAAATTGATATACTTACCTATACACAAGGTATTTAATCTAGGATAAATTTATCTCAGGTGGATCATGCATGCCACAGTATCAGTGTGGAGGTCAGAGGACCAAACTTGCAGGAATCAGTTCTTTCCTAAGGTTGTTAAAGTTGATGGCAAATACCATTTATTGAACATCTAACAAGCCACTTTGTGTGTGTGTATGAACACACTTGCCTATGTCCATATAATGTATGTTGGGAAAACATGGGTCATGGCATATGTATAGAGATCAGAAAAGAACTTTGAGGGGACAGTTCTCTCTTTCCATTTTCAATTGGGTTCCATGAATTGAACTTAAGTCATAGGCCTGCACAGCAGTCCCTTTTACTCACTGAGCAATTTTGCAAGCCCACTTGGTATTTGATTCAATATTTGATGTTAAAGAATATAAATTATCTTCAACTTTACAATTTTTTAGAATTGGTCACTTTATTTTTGCTTGATTAATAGTCTCATATAACCAACATTGATCAAACTTGCTGATAGCCAAGAATTGTCTTGAACTCCAAATCCTCCTGCCTCCACCACAAAAGAGCTGAGATTAGAAACTTGTATCACAATGCCTTCCAGATATTTTGACTTTATGATTATCAGTTCTGGAAATCTTCACACAAGTACAAATTTAATAAGAAATAGATGTTTTTTAGAGTCATAACAGAAATTTTTGGAAGTTCTACCATATTCCCAAGCCCAAAATACACTGTATTTTTTTTTTACAAAACTCAAATCAACAACTAAAACAAAACTTTTTGAAATCAAATAATAGGAGATAAGTTGACTCTTACATGCTGATGAATGATGTTGGAAAAATTACAAGATTTTGTTTTCCATAATTAAGATATTGTTTCTATAAACAAAGAAATCTGTTTATGTAGAATAAAGACACTGCATTTCACTAACTACACAGTTTCACATCTGAGCCAAGTTGCTTCAGGAATTAGTAGCTGACACTGTACACGATAAATGTATGCACATGGTTTTGGAATTATTTTACTGTGGCAAAGTACTTCAAGATTCTGACTTGTGCAGCTCACAGTTAAAGAAGCTGTTGTTAAATACAAAGACAAGGTAAAAGTAAAAAACTCTGAAAGTATGAAATAAAAGTATGGACTAAATGCTTCATGATTTAGATATAGGCATGAACTTTCTGAAAAGAACTCCAGTGTCACAGGAAATAGTACCAAGAATTGAAAAGGGGTGTTGCATATATTAAAAGGCTTCTGTACAACCATAGAAAGAAGCACAGAGGTAGCCTGGGTAATGGAATAAAATCTTTGCTAGCCACACATATGACAAAAGACTAACATCTAGATTATATGAAAAACTGAAAAATGAAGTTCTGTAAAAACAACCCATCCTGAGTGAAGGGCATTGCAGGAGCAGCAAAACTGCAAAAGAAAATCAACAAACCACAATCCAGAACTTCAGAGACTCTATATCAACCACCTAGAACTAGGCCAGCTTAGTAGTCTCTCCCCATCTTGAAGCTCAGGGAAATTGCGGAAGAGGGGGCGGTAAGAGTGTAAGAGCAAAAGGATGGGAGGAGCAATGATATATAAGATACTCTATACTAGTTAGGGCTGAAGCAATCATAATTGGACTTTGCATGCCCTGCGCATTGTCCAACACACTGTTGACCTCACAAAGTCTAGCATCTGCTAAAGGCACCAAGAGCCTTGGAGGTAAAGGATTGGCAGCCACAGCAGTGTTCCTATACCTAAGGGGAACACGGGAAAGGGTTCAGGGAAAGGCCACTAGGTCCTTGTACATCATCGGAGAGGAGGGCCCAGAGGAAAATCACACATGCACAAGAAAGTACTCTCTGGGAATTGGGGCGGGAGGCACTGGGGGATGGGGAGGGAGAGGGGTGGGGAGGGGGAGCAGGGGGTACGGGGGGGAGGAGGAGGAAGGGAGGGAACTGGTGTACCTAATAAGTTTGCATGAGCTGAAAAAAAAAACCTAATAAGTTTGTATGAGTGCTTTTGAGAAGTGTGTGGGAATGGATGGTTCTATATGTCAGTGCTATCTTCACTGGGTTTTGCAAAACAGCTATAAGGCTGTAGAAATGCTAGTACTACAGGCTAGGCATTTATCAGCAAACATGCAGGCAAACTGCAATAGCCTCCTTGCATGAGTAGCAAAGGTTGCTTTTGTTTGGGAAGCTAAGGATTTAGCCTCTCCAACCCCTACTGCTTTGTTTCCTTTTCACATATTTATAATAATCATCTTTATATTTTTTCTGAAACTTTGTCTAAAACAACCTCACCCCTATGTATATTCCTATGGAATTGGTCATTCAGGAAAAAACATATTTTCTTGATTTTTTCCTGTTTTTTTTTTTTGTTTGTTTTTTTGCAATGAGCTTGTTCATCTGAAGTGGAGTGGAGGTTGATTTTTTTGTCTTCTTTTCCCTCAGGGAACATAGCCACAAGGTTCAGGAGATAATGAATTTGTAGTCAGATTGTAGCAAAGTTTTCAGGATATCAGTTGGTTGAACTGGTGTTCAGGATATAAATTTCTAGCTCCCAAAGTCCCCTGATACTAGAATACCAACTGTAGCAGCAGTCATGACCCAGTGGCAGACCCACTATGAAAATAGAGTAAAACCCAACTAAAAAATCACCTTTCTAAGAACCTGGAGATGGGAAGGTCTACTTTGGACAAGACATTCCATTTATGGCAGGTCTACTGCATCCAGGAACTCACTTCAGTAAGACTTGTCTTTACCAGACCTGCATAATGACTGACATGCCAACGAAGTCACCAGAGAATACAAAGAACTCAAGAGAGATAAGAACACACAGTGGAAAACTTAGGGACTAGAGCTAAATGAGTGAAGAGAAATGCTCCTATCAGTGGGATGGCCTGAGGGGGAGCAACTTGGTATGCCACAGAAGCCTTAACCCCCACAAGAATAGACATCCCAGAGGGAGCCCTGGAGTCCATAGAAGGGTCCAGGCAGAAGGATGGGAGGGAATGGAGTAGATTGATGAGAAGAAATTAGGGAGGTGGGAGGAAGGGAGACGGAGGGAAGCAGTGATAAGTATAAATATGCTTAAAAAATAAATAAATAAGTGTGGTATTTAAAAAAAAATGCTAAGGCTTGCAAATCTGGTAACCTGAGTTTGAACCCTGGAAGTTGAAATGATGCATTCTTCCTCTCCTCTCCCTCTTCCTCTCCTTCTCCCTCTCTCTCTTCCTTATAAAGCATATTTTAAAAAAATCATCCTTTAAGCACTAGTCATTCTAAGGAGTAAAAGAATTCTAACAGTACTCTGGGTTGTAATATATTAGTTATTGCAGGTATGAGTGGAAAGAAAGGAAAAAAAAATAGTGACTAGTATTGAACTGGTAGAAACCTGAGAAGAGTAGTATAAATAAAGGGGAAAATGTGTGAGCACTCTGAGATGAGAACATTTTGACTAAAAACAGACTGAAAAGATAAACACAATTATATGCCATCAGATAGTGGCGAGCACTTCTGTCTCTCAAGAGACTGAGCCATGGAGTCCTGCATTCCAGGCCAGTTTATGTTCTTGGGGACAGGAAAATGAAAATGGAAAAAGTAGGGAAATGTACAAAGAAATCCACTAAAATGACATTAACTGCCAAGCAAAGGAAAATTTATGTAGAGGACAGAGAGAACTGGTTGAGGGTATAGGTTGTTAAAATTGACTGGCTTGAGACTAATCTCTCCCCATCCTGAAGCTCAGGGACATTTGCGGAAGAGGGGGCGGTAAGAGTGTAAGAGCAAAAGGATGGGAGGAGCAATGATTTGCAAGATACTCCACACAAATTAGGCCCGAAGCAATCATAATTGGACATTGTATGTCCGGCACAATGTCCAACACACTATTGACCTCACAAAGTCTAGCATCTGCTAAAGGCACCAAGATCCTTGGAGGCAAGGCATTGACAGCCACAGTAGTGTTCCTATGCTTAAGGGGAACACAGGAAGGGGTTCAGGGAAATGCCACTGGATCCTTGTACGTCATCGGAGAGGAGGGCCCAGAGGAGAGTCAGGCATGCACAAGAAAGGACTCTGGGAATCCGGGCGGGAGGCACGGGGGATGGGGCGGGAGGGGTGAGGGGAGGGGGAGCAGGGGGTTCGGGGGGGAGGAGGAGGGAGGGAGGGAACTGGTGTACCTATTAAGTTTGTATGAGCTGAAATAATAATAAAAAATATATTATATAAAAAAAATTGACTGGCTTGGTTGCTGGATTCAGTCTGAAGTTCCTCTGCATTTTTTTCTTTGTTCCTAGCAGCCTATCTCAGCTCTAAAAGTTCCTCTTCAGTGGAGACTCCTGCTCAAAAATCTGGTTCTCTATTGGGATGAGTAGCTAACTTTACTTCACTGGGAGGCTTAGGTGGTAGTTACATTCCTGTGTATTCCTTCAGGGTTGAGGTAGTGAATGTAGTGCCCACCATTTTTGCATGTGATGCTGAAAGTTTGTGTTGAAGTTCTCCTGGAGACTTTGGTTCCTGCTGCATTTTTTTCAGATGCTGTGTTGTGTGAATTCAGTTTGTTTTGTACTTATTAGTGTGTAGCTCCATGGACTGCAGAATCATGAATGCAGCAAGGGTCTTCTTGCAGTGGTATCCCCCTTTTGCTCTGTCAGTTGTGCAGTGCAAAGGACACAGCACTGAAGAGCCTCTGCTGCTGCTTGCTGCTGCTCCTGCTCCTGCTGCTGCTCCTGCTCCTGCTCCTGCTGCTGCTCCTGCTGCCCTGGTTTTCCTTTCCCAGACTCTTCTTAGTGCTCATTGCTTTTCTCAGAACTGCTTTTTGGGTTTCCCCAGATTATTTCCTAGATCCTGACTCAACTGTGCCTGGGTGCAATTTACTGTCTTAAAAACACGCAAATGCTTTTTGAAAGTTTCTATTTAATTCTGAGGTCTTTACATTTTCTGAATATTAATCGTCTGTCAAATGCATAGCAGGAAAAGATTTTCTTCCCATTCTGGATGCTATTTCCTTATTTTGCTGAGTGATTCTTTTTCAGTGCAGAATGCTGTACAAATTTTATTGTTTCCTGAGCTATTTGAGTCCTATTTAAAAGGCATATCTAGATTTAAAACATATTTCCTGCTTCTTTTCTGCTATAAAAATTTCAAAAGTTCAGCATTTATTCTATGGTCTTTGATTAATTTTAAGCTGGTTTTTGCAATATGGGAGGGTTTGAAGTTTAAATTTTTTGCCTGTGGCTCTCCAGATTTCCAGTACACTTGTAGGAGGAAAAAACTGTTTTCTTCTATATATGTTTTGGACACCATTGTTGAGAATCAGATGTTGTTGCCTTGTGGATTTATTTCATGGTCTATTCATTTAGTACATGTGTCCAATTTTATAACAGTAGAGCACGGTGGTGTTAATTTATTTGTTTTCTTTTGTTTTAAGTATTCCTCTGTAGTTCCCTGAACTGCTGGCTATTGTGGTCCCTTTAGCACTGCTATTTTTGCTCAGGTTTGCTTTGGACATTTGGGTCTTTTGTGCTTCCATGTAAATTCATAATTATTTTCTTATTTATATGAACAACACAACCGAGATTATTATGGTGCTTCCATTGAATTCATAGGTTGCTTTTTGACAATTAACAATGTTAATTCTCCAAACTCTTGGACATGGGAGGGTTTTAATACTTCAAATACTATTTTCAATTCCTTCATCTTAAAGGTCTTTCATTTCCTGTTTAAGGCACAATATACTCTAAGGTCATTTCTGGAGGCAATTGCAAGTAGGATTGTCTTCCTAATTTTTTTTCAGTCTGCTTGTTATTATTTCATAGGAAAAAAGCTATTGATTTTTTTCTGTATTGATACTGTATTCTGCTATCTTACTAAGAGTTTTTGTCAGTTCTAGAGGTTTTTCTTATGGGATTATTAATGTCTTTTTGGTATATCATATCACCTGGAAATAGGGAATTTTTCCTTTCCTACTTGTATCATATTCATTTCTATATCTTGCCTTACCACTATCCCTACAATTTCCAGTGTCATTTTTAATAATAGTGGAGACAAGACAAAACTCAGTGAGCCACTCATGCAAAAAGGCAATAAAATAAGAAGGAGACCTGGGGAAAGAAGGTTTGTTATGGGAAGAGAAAAGGGGATACATTAGTGATTAAAGTGAAAATATCCTAAATTCACTATATTCATATGTGAAACACTAAAACTATGAAATATATTTTGTTTTAGAAAAATTATAGTGGAACCAGTGGTCAATGATTTAAAATGAATACTTTCAAGGATTTTACCCATTTGGATAATGCTGGCTATGAATTTGTCATAATAGCCTTTTTAAATTAATTAATTAATTAATTAAGCCAATTGATTTATTGCCTGTGTAGATCTGTGTGTGTCTCTGTGTGTCCGTGTTCATCAGAGTGCACTATGTGTACCTGTGGAGGCCCAGGGGTCACTTTGGGAATCACCCTAGATTGCTATACCTCCTCTTTGCTCTGCTTTGTAGTTTCCCAGGCTACACGTTCCAGCATCAGAAGTTTAGTCTGCCAACATTTCCTCCTGACATTTTTATGTGAAATCAATTATCTGAACTCAGGACCTTCTGCTTGCGAGGCAGAAGCTTCACCATTGAGCCATCTACCGTTTATGAAAGAAATTATCCATGTTTTATTGTTTCTTTGGTAATTTAAACATTCAGGGCTTTTGAATTTTTGAAGATATTTTCTAGATATTTACATGTCCATATGAGTTTTCATCCATCCCTCCCTCCTTCTGTTGTTCTACCTTCCTTTTTTTCTAGAAACAGGACATTTCTAAGTTGGTCAGATGGGATATTTTAAAATTTTATTTGTGTGTGTGTGCGTGTGCATGTGCGTGTGCGTGTGCGTGTGTGTGTGTGTGTGCATCAGAAGGCACTTGCACTCTGCCTGCATCAACCTCCTTAAGGCCACTGGGGCAGAATAGAAAGAGTCTTTATTACTATTTTAATCTTATTGCTCTTCATAGATATGTTAAGGTTTGCTATATACTTTATGTTTGATTTTCACAAGTCATATGTGCATAGAAATTCATAAATTTATTTTATGTTTTCCAGTTTTTTAGAATGTAAGGTTTTTATTTTATTCACTTGTTTGTTTTAGTTATCTATTTATCCATTAGTATATATTTATTTGAGATCTTTCTGATATTTTAACATGGATATTCATTGCTATGAATTTATTACTTAGAATTTCTTTCCACATGCACCATTCACTTTTAAATAAGTCTTAGGAAGGGATCAATATTTCTACTATAAAAATAAATATTGAATAAGGCAAAATTGTTTGCCTGGTCTTATATGTTACATAATATATAAATGCATTGAATCATCACAAGATTACCCTGAGACATACACACAACATACACACATATACACATATATGTGTGTGTATATATATAATTTTATGTATTTATCAGTATTATCAAGTGATTATAAATAAATAGCTCCCAAATCCCATGAAGGCTTTCTTACAGTTCTTCAGATTCATATTTTCTCAAGATCTAAAGTTTTTATCACATCTCATATGCTTATAAAAATGTAGTAGTAGTATGGGCTGGAGAGGTGGCTCAGGGGTTATGCCTCTGCCTTGCAGGCGGAAGGTCCTGAGTTCGGATTCCAGATCCCACGTATAGACGCCAGGCGGAAGTGGGGGCTGCCTGCGCTTCTGGTCCTGGTAGGGCGGAGCCTGTGAATCATCCCCGGGCAGAAGGAGGCAGGAGGCGTCCATGGTGGTTCCTGAATTCGTCTGTGGTTCTACACACACACACACACACACACACACGCGTGCATGCACGCACACATACATACGCTCACATGCACAATTGAATAAATAATAATAAAAAAAATTTTTAAAAATGTAGTAGTAGTCTGCTCTGGGTTAAGGAGGGCCACTAGCCCATGCCCCAGATCCCAGGTCAACAGCACTGACATCCACCAGCTCTCCCCTTTCCACCCTGGATGCTTGCGGTCCAGGGAAGACACACTGCTCCTCAGGTAAATTCTCCCAGCCCACCCCCAGGCCCCAGGTCACCCACTTATCCTAGCTCCTCGCACCAGCCAGCTGGAGTAGCACCCAGTCTGCTCTGGGCTAGGGAGGGCCACAAGGTCACACCCCAGGTCCCAGGTCAACTTCACAGACATCTAGCAGATCTCCCTTTTCTGCCCAGGATGCTCATGATCCAAGGAGGACACACTGCTCCTCAGAATTCAAGAGAGTCCAAAGAAAACCCGAGCAAAGCTCTAGGGGACATAGGCCATACATCTGAAGTCCTCTAAAATCATCCTATCGAATGGGAGAGAGTATTCATATCCAGCCCAAAGATAAGTAAACCCCTTTTAACCATCCTGTTCCTTTCAATTATTAATCACTGTAGATTAACTTTTCCATATAGGCAATCCCAAAACATATACAACTTCAGGGACTATACCATTCATCCTCACATATCATCAAGGTACTAAATTGTAAAAGTGCACTGCCATACTAATATTCACCCCTATCCACTAAACCTGACTTAATTGATGTACTAACAGTCTAATAGCCTCATCTAGGAAATAACAATAACAACAGACAAGCGTACCCAACTCCAAGGAAAACACTAGTAATAACTGCTCAAGAGTGGTAATACCAACAATCCAGGTCAGTCAAAAACACACAGTCTTAAGACAGTCTTAAGAGATAAAACAACAATCCCCAAGTCACAGTAAAAATCCATGAGAAACAATACCCAAGAAAACAAATCTCCCACTGAAAAAATTAACCCCATAGTAATAGATTCCAACTAGAACAAATTTACAGAAAATAGCCAAGAAATCCAGGTCCAAGATAACGACTTCAAAAGCATGATCATTACCATGACCAATACTACAAAAGAAGAAATCCAGGAGGAGTTAAATAACCGCATCAACCACTTTGAACAGGAACACAAGAGACACTTAGAGGAGTTGAGAAAAACAGTTTAAGAAACAAAAATAGGCAGAGGGCAGTTAAAACAATCTCAAGCAGAGATTAAAATTGAACTAAAAGACAACTTATTTTCAACCCAGAACTCAACAGAGAGTCTTATTAGCAGAACTAATGAAGTAGAAAATGGAATTTCATATCTTGAAGACAGAGTGGAAGAATTAACCAGCTCAATTGATGAGGTCGTTAAAGCCAAAAAGATACTTGAGAAAAATATTCAAGAGTTATGGGACGTCCTGAAGAAGCCTAACATGGGTATTCATGGAATACCAGAACAAGAATCCCAAAATACCACACCTGAGGAAAATTTTCAAATTATCATAAAGGAAAACTTTCCTCATCTAAAGAAAGAGAGGCACATCCAAATACAAGATACATTCTGCACCCCAAACATATATGACCAAAAAAGAAACTCACCATGGCAAATATTAGTCAACACACTCCACATTCAAGACAAAGAAACAGTGCTGAGATCTTCAAGGGAAAAAGCAAGTCGCTTTTAAAGGTAACCTATTAAAATAACAAATGACTTCTCAATGGAAACAGCAAAAGAAGAAGAGCTTGGAGAGATGTATTATATACATCTGATATACCTGGAAAAACTATTGGTCATGATCAAAGGGAAAAGAAAAGTTTTCTAGCACAAAGACAACTTGAAAGTTTACATGTCTACAAAACAAGGCCTTCAAAAAATGCTAGAAAAGATATTCAAGCTTGAAGAAAAGAACAAGCATATCCAGAAGGACAGAAGGGACCAAAACCTAAAAGCCAAAGAATACATATGAAAGCCACTAAACATAAAAAGTCACCAGAATTAAAAGTAATTTCTCCATTATAACATTCAATGTCAATGGAATTAACTCACCAATTAAGAGACACAGATTACAAACTTGGATTAAAAATCACAACACATCAATCTGCTGCTTTCAGGAAATTCATCTCACCACAAAAGATAGGGACATCCTAAAATAAAAAGCTGGTCAAAAATTCTGCAAGCTAGGATCCACCTATTAGGGAGTACATATAGTGCTTAATTTTCTGTGTCTGGGATACTTCACTCAGTGCCAAACCAACTTAGAGACACACTCAAAGATAAATCTCTGTAATACCTAGAGTAATTACAAAGCTTATAAACAGGAGGGAAGGGGAAGGAGGGCCCTGCCACAAACAAGGAAAGAGGGGATCATGTTACAGCAGAGAAAATAGGCCACGTTCAAGTACTGCAAGTAAGTAATGAGACATCTGGTTAAGTTCACAGACTTTCCTTCCTGATTCTTTCCAACTGATGGGGTATGATCTCATCAGAAGGGGAGGGCATATAGTCTGGCAGATAGAAAGTAACCATTGTGCAAATGGGAGACTGACCCCCGCCTCACCATGGTCTCCATTTTATTCCACCTACCTTTGAATATACTCTTATAATAAGACTCTATTTTAACAACTTTTTATCTCTGGCCAGGTGGTGACATCCAATTCCCATCAGGAAGGAGCAGCAAAATTAAAAAAATCAACAAACCATAATTCAGAATATCAGAGACTCTATATCAATCACCTGGAACCAGGCCAGCCTAATCTCTCCCCATCCTGAAGCTCAGGGAAATTTGTGGAAGACGGGGTGGTAAGATTGTAAGAGCCTAAAGATGGGGAGGAGCAATGATATGCAAGATACGTTAGGGCCAAAGTAACATAATAGGATTTTGCATGACCTGTACAATGACCGACATATCATTGACCTCCCCCAAAGTCTAGCATGGATCACAGGCACTAGAATCCTTAGAGACAAGGGATTGACAGCCACAATAGTGTTCCTATACTGAAGAGGAACACAAGAAAGGGCTCTAGGTAATGCTACTGAGTCCTTACACATCATCAGAGAGGAAGACCCAGAGGGAAGTTTGACATTCACACTAAAGATGCCCCAGGGTTGGGAGGCCACTGGGAGAAAGGGAAGGAGGGGGGAAAGGAAGGGAAAAAGGGTGGAGAGAGCAAGGTGATCTGGGGAGGGATGAAGGGAGGGAGGGGACGGGGTACCTATTAAGTTTGTATGAATGGAAAAAATAAATAAATACATTTTAAAAAATATGGTAGTGGTGCAAAGTTGGCTCAATGTGTAAAGGCACTTACAATCAAACATGAAACGTGAGTTCACTTTCCAGAAGTCTCATGGTTAATGAGAACCAACTTCTAAAAGTTGTCCTCTGACCTACAAATATATCACCCTCTGCTCTTTACAAAACAAATAGAATAAAATAGAAAGAAATTCCTTTAAATTATTATATAGCTTTTTCACATACTCATTTTATTTTTTAAATTTTATTAGGGTATGTTAACTGTTAGAAGTATAAAGTATTTAATTTAGATATTTCCATATATGCATATAATGTCCTATAATCATTTTTACTCAATTGCTGCTCTCTTATTCTCTCTTTTCCATCTACATCATTAATAGATCCCTTTTAAAGTTTTCATCCAATTTTTTTTCTAGATTTCAGGCATTACTAGAAACATACATGATTGTCTTCAAGAAATGGACTTATTTGATTTAATATGATAACTAGCTCCATTTGAATAAATAAATGAAGCTAATGTACAATTTCATTGAATAACTTTTTCTTCAAAGAATATACCACTTTTATATGATTTTGTGTTGTAAGAATGATTTGTACGTTCTGAATAATAAACCCTTTTTGGTTCATCAGTTGCAACATTTTCTGCTATTTTGGGAAGTCTTTTAACAGAAAAGTTTATATATGTTGAATCAAATGTATGTTAATTTTGATCATTGTACCATTCCTTTTCTACTGTAAGTATGTATTGTGTCTTATCATAGGAAACATCATTTAACCTAAGGCTATATATATAAATGTTTATGTATTTATTTATCAGTTTTACCAAGTGATTATAACTAAATAGGTCACAAATCCCATGAAGGCTTCCTTACAGTTCTTCAGATTCATAATTCCTCAAGGTCTAAAAGTTTTTATTGCATTTCATGTGCTTATGGTAGAACAATGGCTGGGTAGGTAAGATGTGGGTAATATGTCTATTCATATGTTTTCTTTCACAAAGCACATAGTTTTAGCTCTTACATTTTAAGTTCATGATCTATACTGAGTTAAATTTGATTTTATATTTATATCATGAAGTAAGAGTTAAACCAACACCAACTTGCCCAAATATTATCTGTCAAAAATGTATTTTATCAATTGATTTGTCAATCTTTCATCAGTTGACCAGATATATAAAGATTTATTTAGATACTAATTTATTACATTTCAGTTTTCATACAAGGTGCACAATATTTCAATTGCTATCACTTTCCAATAAATTTTGAAATCTGGTAATCCAAATCATTTTGTCTTCATGGCTTTATTGCATGAGTGCTCTACACTAGTCCAAGCTAAAAATCAGACCTCAAATGGTTACATTTTACAACTATAAGGCTTCTAAACTTGTGTGAAAGGGATAGACGGGAAGGGAAATTCTTCTCATTTCAAGGAATTCTTCACTTACACTTTAGAGAACCACAAGCACTTAAAACTCAGGAGCTTTCAGCTGATTGTCCTTGGCCAGTCGGATCTCTATTAGGAACTGGCATATATTCTTACGCTGGTAACCCTGCTGCTGAATTACTTCTCCATAATATAGATGCCCAATTACATGATGTTGCAGATAAATTTCTTCTTAAATGACTTCACTAGTTTCTTTTTATTGTAATCATTAATGACCACATGGAAAATAGTGTCTCTTGTGTTTTCTCTGTTCAATTCTTATATAGATATCAATGCCAGTAGGAAGCAGATCATCACCTTTACTTGCATCAACAAAGGGGTCCAAAGAGTGGAGGTTCTAGAAAGCTGACATAAGATATAATTAATTGTCCTTGGTGGACAGCTGCAGGGGAAGATGGGATAAAGAGAAAGGTCAGGGGAAAATGGACAGAGTGTTGGAAGCAAGGGGACTCCAGGGAAAGACAGCTGAATCCTCAGCAGCTCAGTGACTGGAAATGCTATATGCTTCTCAACACTGGTTTTTACATTCTAGACTTCATGTTTCCATATGAATTTCTACATCATAATAGCATGCAACTAACATTCACTGTTAGCAACAATAACAAAAAGCAATAGGAATTTCCTTACTGCAGGTCACAACAATCTCCTGGTCTCCAAAAGTCCACAGACATATGCACCAGGAATGACATTGTGATTATGTATTTTAGGGAATCTTTTTTAATTTAATTTTATTTTTATCTAGTTATACAAGCTCAATGGGTAGGTACCTTAAGCCCTCCCTTCCCCTTTCCCCTCCTCTCTCTCAACCCCTCTGTTGTCTTCCCATCCCCTCTCTCCCATTCTCCTCTCTCCTCCATCTTCTCTCTCCCATCCCTTTCTCTCTTCCCCTTTCCTCCCTCACTCTCTTCTCTTGGTGTTTTCTGCCTGCTTCATCCCAGGTTCTAGAACATCCACTTGCATAGGTATTGAATTTTGCTCATCTATGCTAGTGAGGGTTCAGGATTCTGTGAAATAGCTTGGGGTTCCTTCTTGGGCCACCTGTTAATATGAAAACCCTATTGTATTTGTGTAACCCCTTGTCTCTAAGGATCTTACTGTCTGAAGCCTTCTCCCCCTGTGATCTTTGCTAGTCTATGGCAGCTTGTTGACATGTCAGCCATTGTGCAGGTCAGGCAAGGTCAAATCACATTGCAGCAATATCCACAACGTTTATAATAATAGTGAGAAAACAAGGTCTTATTTGTCTTAAAACCTGAGGTGAAAAACCTAACTGACTTTAATCACGTCTCTTTCTAATTTTTTTATTTTAAATTAAAATTACAATGGATTTTTGTTTTCTACCCAGATTACAGTATTCCATCCCCTCTTCCTTTTACTGATAATCTTTTTCCTTATAAGCTTCCATTCTATTTCAGTGCCCCTTCTTCTGTATGTAACCCAAAGTTCAATTAACGTTGTCTGCCTTTCTCTTGAATGTACCTACAAGCAGTATTTCAGTGGCAGTACCACTGATGCATGGAGGATCTATAGTCAGCATTGACCACCCATTGTTGATTGCTCCGAGAGGGGTAAGACCCCTCATTCCTCATTCATTATGTAGTGATACTGGGTCCAATCTCATATAGTGGCCACAAGTCATAGGAAAGAGCACACTGCCCATTCGTTAGTATACGTGGCAACCCACTAACTTTTAATTAATTATCTTTATTGTAAACTTAGCTGTAGTACATTCACTGTTGTGATTTTATATCTAAGGAGTAATATTTGGTGGTGTTCCACATCCTAATCTGTTTCTGATATTCTATCATTTCCTCCACGATGTTCCTTGAACTTTGGGGAGGAAGAATGGAATTTCTTAGAATGGCTCATTTATGTTCAAATACTCTATAATAACTTACTCTCTTTTCATTGAAAATTAAGTTGGGTATTACCTGTATACTTCTTCCCAGACTGGCTTTCATATATCAGTAATAACATGAAGCCTGTGAGGGAGAAAAACCATCAAAAGTTTTGCTCAGCTATGAGTCTTGCAATCTAAAATGAGAACCAGACTGAAAGAGCCTATCAGTGGATGAATGATATTAGGCAAGCCAATTGCTTTCTGATTCAATTTGAGGTACATTCAACAAGAGGGAACTCTTGGCCAGTACTTTAAACTTGACTAATCAATTCTACTTCTCAGGTCAGAATGTGTACACACTTCTAGGCATACAATATTCTAGGAAACACCTCATACCTCCAAGATCCTTCCTTACTTCACTTATTGAGAAAGCACAAGATTAATTTAATTCTTTCAGTTCTCCAGAGATTAAAATCTCATAGCTAGATGATAAGAATTTAGCACATGTCAATATGTAGACATGGAGATGGAATGATTCACATTGAAATGAAAACTGAAGATCAGGTAGAATTGGAGTGAGGATAGGATAATTAACACTAAGGAGGTATGAAAGAGCTATGTGAAAAACCTACTATATTATTATATTATTTAAAAACACAATAAAAATTGAAGTGGTGTTATCCTACAATGGGATTTACAAATAGAGGGATAATAAAGATATTTAAAATTACTTTGATGTTCCTTTCAGACACTGCAGTTGATTAAACAAAATTATCCTTACCTACACAAAAGCTGCTGGTGCAGGAATACCAGTTGCCCATAGGAAACTATCTGATATTACAATTGCTCTTAGTTTCCCACTAGAACATGATGGTATTTGCTATTTCTGAAGTCACCAAATGCTTGTTACAGGACATGAAGAAATTAAGTTGGGTATTACCTGTACACTTCTTCCCAGACTGGCTTTCATATATCAGTAATAATATGAAGCCTGTGAGGGAGAAAAACCATCAAAAGTTTTGCCCAGCTATGAGTCTTGCAATCTAAAATGAGAACCAGACTGAAAGAACATATCAGTGGATGAATGATATTAGGCAAGCCAATTGCTTTCTGATTCAATTTGAGGTACATTCAACAAGAGGGAACTCCTGGCCAGTACTTTAAACTTGACTAAAGACCCATAGATGGGGAGGCCATAGACTGTAGGAAATAGCACACTACCATTTTATTAAGTGGACATGGCAACTGACTGCCTTCTAAATGTTTATCATCAAATCAATAGATTAGTGTAGCTCTCAAATTTCATTCATAAAGCTTCTCTTTTTTTGCAGTGGATGTCCTAAACAGAGCATCCTAAATCCTTTTTCCTCCAAGGTTCATTTCAGAAGAGGTGACAGAAAGAAAGAATATAGGAATACCTGGGGAGGGATAGTATCAAACAGTGACTTCTTGACATAAGGCCATTACAAATACAAACTCACTCACTGAAACTGTGTTCAGTTGCACAAAATCCACATAATACTGTACTCACTAATATTGCATCAGGAATAGGGGAAGAGTTCATAAGGCCCTACCCCTCTCTGATAGACTATCAATGGCTGTGCTGCATTGGGGGGAAGTGGCTTCAATGGTGATGTCATTTCTATATCACTTGTACTGCAGCAAGTGCCTAGTAGCATGCTAATACAGGCAACCCATGTTAAACTCAGTGGAACACAGAGAGAGAGAGAGAGACAGACAGACAGACAGACAGACAGAGAACATAAAGAAGAAGCAGATTCTCAATGTGCAAAGGATATGAGTGAGATAGAATAATATATAGAGAATGACAAAAAGAAGTCATTGTACACACGTGCAAAACTATCAGTGAATAAAAAAGAAACTGAAGGTTAATAAGCTCTAAGTATTCATGGATATGAAGAAGATGGCAGATACAGAGCTATGTATACGCTATGGTTTTAACTTAGAAGTGCACAATAAAAAAAGAAAAAAGATCACTAATACTAGAATAATTTAGCACTCAACAAAAAAATTCTTATATATGAAGTTGTAAAAACACTATTGAGTGGAATAAGGTCACGATGTGGTTGTCCTTGTGTGTACATGTATGGTCTTGATTGGAAGACTTATTGGGCCAGATAAACCTGCTTATACAGTCAAGTCTGAATACCTACATGATGGAAGCAGAAAAGTGATTTTATGATATTGTCCTCTGATCTCCACAAGCATATCAGAGCATGTAAAACCACATTGCACCACCCCCACAAATCAAGTAAAAGTTTTCAAAAAAGGTGTTAATCATTTGGCATGTGTAGTTCTAATGGAAAAATGAGGGACAAAGACAAAATTTTGCAAATATTTAGTCAAATAGACAGTAGATGTTCATTGTTCTGTGGAAGCCTGTGAGGTACAAGACAGCCAACATTTAAGTGGCTTCTTCAGAGGAACTGATTATAGATAAATTTATTTTGGGTGAAAACCATGCAAATTAGGGTTATGGAAGACAAAGAAAGGATTAGCAATTAGAGATCGGGACTCCTAAAGGAATCAAAACAAGTTGATACTTCACAGAGAATATATTAGGAATTGTGCTTTCCATCAATAGATGTGAACGCTGTATTATTTTTTCATGGCTCTTTGTATCAGTGACTTCATCTATTTTAAAATGCAATCCATATACCTGCAAAATGGGATTTTGAAGAATTAAAAACTTAAAAGGAAAAAATGGGACTTAGAAGCAAACTCTACAAGGAAAACAATGGGATAGGAAAAATGAAACAGCTGAAATTCAAGGGAAAATGGCCAGAATGAAAAGTCATTTTCAGCTTAGAATCTCCTTTTAATGTACTTTGATGCTAAGCGAGACCACAGTGCTCCTTGTGTAGACATTAATGTGCTTTTAGTTCAGGTTTTTTCATGGCTTTAAAGTTACATTCAGTACACACCAACCTTGCTTCAGAGAGTCGATGTGTTCACAGCGCCACCTACCTTCCAGAGAAATAGAAATACTAAAAGAAAGGTTGTTTAAACATTATAACCCCCTTAGTAGCCCCCCACACCCCCCCCCACACACACACACATACAAGAGCCAGGAAACATCCTGGAAGGGGAAGCAGTAAGCTTCTAAACCCTGAAAGTGTGTGTGTGGGGGTGTGTGACTGAATAGTGAATTCATGAATTCACTGCTGCTACATATATTTCCACAAAAACTACATGGGAATTGTTCTATCACCATTTCACCATGGAAGAGAAAAGTCTCAAAAGGTCCCATGCCTCCCTCAGAGACTGATGAGGACTACTATTGATAGAGCAAGGATAGAAGATGCCTTCCTCAATGGTATACCCACTGACAGATGATTCATGTTCCAGCAAGTACTCAGGCACATGACATCAAAGGCAAGCCAGATGAAACCCTTTGGCGCTCACTTGCAGCAAGATTTAAAAATAGGAGTTTGACAGGGAATCAAAAGAGTATTGTAATGGGAAGCAGAGGGGGAATGGGATTGGAGATCAAGGTAGGAAAAGAAAAGTACACTATATAAAATAAAAGAGCAGTCCAGACACTGATTATTGTGTTCACCTCAGAGGGAATTTTGAAATACTTAATTTGAAACTAAAGCATAATAGATAGTTGCTGAATTGAAAGGATTTCCTATTCATGTTTTTTTTTTCTGAAAATGGAAATCACTGGCCAATACTGACTTTTCCCAACATTTCTTACCAGAGTGCAAATAATATAAAGACCAGTGTGAATATCGTCTAGCTGATTTATTTCATTTTCAAGTATGGAGGAAATTAAGTATGTTACCATGAGCAGGTGAAGCTAATTTAGATAATCTTGTAATATGTCCTTTATACCTGACCAAGGTCTGTGTGTGTTTCCATAAACACTTTTCCATTCTTCTATACTAAGGTAAACAAGATGAAGGGGACCTCTCAAACTAAAACTACACAAGTTGTTATCATTTAACATTTCCCAGTTCACTAGAGTGGCCAGGTATGTCTACTGCAGTTTATGGGTAGTGCAGTTTCTGTTAGCAGCCCACTACTATGACAAGCTTCAAGGTAGGCCTTGGAGCTTCTGGACAGTTGGCCAGTTGAGCATGTACCAATTTTCAAAGTTTCTGGAGAGCAAGTTGGGAATGGTGAGGGAGACCTAAGGACTCTGCTTCTGCAACATCAGGTCCAGGAAGAGGTGCTGAGTGGTGCTCTTTCCTTGGTTTTCCTTTTCTGAGTTTACCGGACAGCCAGGAAATTTCTTACAAAATATCACCTAGAAACGTTTGCTCTTCAGGTATCCTGGGATTGTTTTGTTCTTGCTCTTTCATTTTGATTTAGACTTCAGGTTGGTTAGATTTTGTGGGTTTTTTTGGGGGGGGGTTCTTTGTTTCCCACAAAAATATCTGGTGTTTGCTTTCCAAAATGTCCACTTGTCTTTTATATATGATTATAATAGCTCAAAACCACAATATTTATCCTTCTTTACAAAATTAGATTTCATTTTTTATTTTGCATTATTTTAGTATTGGTTGTTCTTTTGTATGTTGATTTTGTTTTCTATGTTTCCCAAACACTTTCACAAAAGGAGACTTAAAGATATGTTACCAGTGAAGAAAATGGGAGAAAAAAAGTCCTGAGCTTTGAACTCAGTGACAAAATTATACTAGAAGTAATAGGACTGCAGCATTTCCTCATAAAATGTTGGTCAGAGAGGTCTTTTTTAATTTTTTTATTTTTTCCACTCACACAAACTTAATAGGTACCCTGGTCCCCTCCCTCCCTCCACTCTTCTCCAAATCCCCTTGTTCCCTCCCCTTTCCTTTCCCCCCTTCCTCCCTTTCTCCCAATGCCCCCTTCCCCCTCCATCCTTGGGGCATCCTTTAGTGTGAATGTCAAACTTCCCCTTGGTCTTCCTCTCTGATGATGTATAAGGACTCAGTATCATTGCCTAGAGCCCTTTCTTGTGTTCCCCTTTAGTACAGGAACACTATTATTTAGTATAGCAACACTATCATTGCTCCTCCCCATCTTTAGGCTCTTACAATCTTACCACCACCTCTTCGACAAATTTCCCTGAGCTTTAGGATTGGGAGAGATTAGGCTGGCCTGGTTTCAGGTGATTAATGTAGGGTCTCTGATATCCTGAATTATGGTTTGTTGGGTTTTTTTTTCAGTTTTGCTGTTCCTGCACCTCTCTTGGCTCCATCCTGATCAGTATTGGATGTCTCCTCCTACCCAGAGATAGATTAGATTCAAAGGTAGATGGAATAAGAGTAGGAGACCTCAGTGAGGCTGGGGTCCCATTTGCAGGGTGATTACCATCTATCTGCCAGACTCTATGCCCTCCCTGACTGGTTAGATCAAACCCCCTTCAGTTGCAAGTGACCTGGATGGAATGTCTGTGAGCTTAACCAGATGTCTCACTACTTACTTGCAGTACTTGATGGCCTATTTTCTCTGCTGTAGCATGATCCCCTCTCTCCTTGTTTCTGGCGGGGCCCTCCTTCCCCTTCCCTCCTATTTATAATCTTTGCAATTACTCTAGATATTACAGAGTTTTATCTTTGAGTATGTCACTAAGTGGGTTTGGTACTAGGATCCACCTATTAGGGAGAACATATGGCACTTAATTTTCTGTGTCTGGGATACTTCACTCAATATAATTTTTTCTAGCTCCATCTATTTCCCAGATAATTTCATTAATTCATCTTTTTGATGGCTGAGTAGTATTCCGTTGTATAAATGTACCACATTTTCCTTATCCACTCATCAACTGTTGGGCATTTGGGTTGATTCCATGACTTTGCTATTGTAAACACTGCTGCTATGAACTTGGTCGTGCTTGTGCCATTGAGGTGAATTTTTGCTGTATGGGAGATTATTCCCAAAAGTGGAATAGTAGGGTCATATGGCATTCAATCTTTAACTTTTTTAATTATTTATTCAATTGTGTGTGCGTGTGTGTATGCGTGTGTGTATGTGTAGAACCAAGGGTGAATTCGGGAATCATCGTGGACTGTTTCTACCTCCTCTTTTTGCTCTGCCCCGAGATTCACAGGCTCCTCCCACCAGGACCAGAAATACAGGCCGCCTCCTGCTTCCCGCTTTCGTCCCGTGTTTGTACGTGGGATTTGGGATCCAAACTTGGGACCCTCTGCTTGCAAGGCAGAGGCTTAACCCCTGAGCCATCTCTCCGGCCCATCAATCTTTAACTTTTTAAAGAATCGCCAGACTGCTCGTCAGAGTGATTACATAAACCTGCATTCCCACCAGCAATATAGGATAGTTCCCTTCATCACCACATCCTTTCCAGCATTTGGTGTTATTTGTATTGTGGATTTTTGCCATCCTGACTGGGAGTGAGATGATATCTCAGGGAGGTTTTGATTTGCATTTCCCTGATGGCTAAGGATGCGGAGCATTTTTTAAGATATTTGTTAGACATTTCAATTTCATCACTAGAAAAGTTTCTTTTGAGTTCCAAGGCCCATTTTTTAATTGGGTCATTTATCTCCTTGGTATTTAGTTTTTTAAGTTCTTTGTGCACTCTAGATAATAAAGCTCTACCAGATATGTGGTTAGTGAAGATTTTCTCCCATTCTATGGGTTGCCTTTTATCAATCTCTTTATCTCAACAGAAGCTCTTTAATTTCATAAAATCCCATCTGTTGAGCGTTGGTTCTAGTGTCTATGCTATTGGATTTCTGATTAGGAACTGTTGGCCTAGTCCAATCAGCTCAAGGGAGTTCCCTACCCTTTCAACTAAAGCTTTTATAGTCTCGGTTAGAGAGGTCTTCAAGTCTCTCAAATATTATAGGCTTTTGCCATTGCTCTTGGTTGCTCTCTAAAAACTATCAGTAAGACCCTATTACTGAATATGCAACACAAATGGATCATAGAATATGGGAAAAATACATTAACTGGAGCTGGTCTGAGGAGTTCGTCCTTGCTAGATAGTTTACACAGTACCAAGGAATACTATAAAAGCTAACAGGAGAGAGAAATAATCACAGGCCCCATCAATGCATGAGATCTGTAAGTTGCAATAAAAATCACCATGGCAACAAGTTACCACCAGTGTAATAGTAGCATGAATATCAAGGAGACAAGCATAGCTTTCTGATTGATTCAAAACCTGCTTATCAGAATGGAACAAATCCCTGTTACATTAAATTAGAATAAGAACCCAAAAAGGGGAAGAAAATAGGTCAATAGGAAAAGCAACCAGTGAACCTGTAGGTAGGAAAACAGTACATCAAACTGCTCTGTTAATAGCTGTTATTATACCCATAGATTGGAAGAACATTTAACATTCAACCTAGAAGTCTTCTTCTACAACAGATATAGAGGATGTCAATATCCTAACAGGATGCAGCCTAGGGCTATAGAAGAGTATTGAAATAAACAGCAATGGACAACCATAATGCAAAGTATCAGCAATTCAGCAAGGCTCACCCAAAATCAAGTCAGCCTAATCTCTCCCCATTCTAAGGCTTTGGGAATCTTGCAGAGGAAGAGACAATGAGATTATAAGAACCTAAAGATGGGAAGGTTCACTGTTAGACAAGACTCAAAGCAGGACTGTTGCATCTAAGAACTCACTGCAATTGAGACTTGTCCTTCCCAGACCTAAATAATGACTTACATAACAAACTGCCCCAATAAACTACCTAGGAACCTAAGAAAGATAAGAACATACAGTGGAAACTTTGGGGTCTAAAGTTGAATGAGTGAACGGAAATGCCCCTATCAATGGAATGACTCAAAGAGAGGCAATGTGATATCCCACAGAGGCCTGAATCCCCACAAGAGTAGACAAGACAGAGTGAACCCTGGAATCCATAGAATCATACAGGCAGGAGAGTGGGAGGGAATGGGAAGGAAGCAAGAGTATGGAAAGGAGGCAAGATGGAGGGAAGTAGGGATGAGTACTCAATGTGCTTGTAAAAGAAGAAAATTTATTTAAACAGATATGTCGTTAAAAATTCCCCAGAATCTCAATATAACCCATTATAAAAATACTAGTTTTTAAAAACACAGTTTTGAAATTATGTTCACTACCAAGTTTCAAAACGAGAACTAAACTTTGCTTTTCTGTACCCTCACTTCCTCCCATTCATCACTTTAGTCCCCATCTTATGTATCATTCATTCCCAAAATTATTTTTAAGGTTAGCATAGGACCTAATTAGTTCCACTGTGGCATCTTCATAAGTATTTTATTCTGAATTATTCTCCTCTCCCAATACTCACTCCTATTCCCCCCTCCCTTAATTGGATCTACCACTTCAACACTTCCACTTCAAAGTTTTGGATTTTTTTCTATTCTTGGAAAAACGTGAACCAAAATTTGTTATTCAAAAATAATCTTTTTGTTTTGTATTGTAAAGGACCACTAAGTGAGTATGAGAAGCTCTGTGAGCCATTTGGTTGTTACAGTAACTAGCCAGTCAAGCAGTTGGAGCAGGAAAACAATAACAGAACATGTGTCAATGAAGGAGTCAGAGAAGGGGAGGGGATCCAATAAAGAGTTATCAAAGTATGTTTTGAAGGTGCAATAAGTGTCTAATCTCAAAGATCCGTTTTCATAGAGATAACACAAGGCCAAAATCATGAATATTCTTGATTTCTGGCTATTTTGATTTTTTCTCAATTCTATTCTTTATGAAGGAAATTTTTAGAACAACATTAGGATAGGCAATAACAAAGCAGAAATCCTTTCTTCTCTGCTTAAGGATTGTGAATATGCTTGGTCATTTGAGAAGTGTTTATTGAGCTTTTGTGCTTTAGCACGTGTGTGTGTATGTGTGTGTGTGTGTGTGTGTGTGTGTGTGTGTGAAAATAAAACAAAGCCACTTTAATGTGAGATGTGCATTGACATTTCCAATTGCTGGGATCAGAGGCAGAACATAGATTTTTTTTTAGTGCAATCATTTTTTTCTATTTTCTCTCTTCTCGTAATACTTAAGGTGATCTTTTTTCCTTACATATACTTGCATTAAATGTGCCATTATGTTTGTTTCTTTGTACTTCATGTATTTGGTGATACTGCAAATATGGTCACCAACATCAGCATCACCAAGGTATGGATAATCAGGTCTTATATGTATATTAGTGTGCTGCAGCATTAGTCCACTCAAAAAATATCATAGCACTTAATATGTCTAATGAATATACACATTTAATCTATTTAAGCAATAACCAAGTAGAAATATTTTCTTCTCTGCTTAATAATAGTGAATGTGCTCAGTCATTTGAGATATTTTTATGTAGTTTCTCTTATGTTTCAGCACAAAATCTTGTGTGTGACTGTATGTGTGTTTGTAAGTTTGTTGAAATTTACCACTAATTTTCTTGTAATATTTTTGTATTAGTCAGGGTTCTCTGAAGAAACAGAATCTATAGCATGTAATATATATAAATAAGTTTATTTAAAAAACAACTCACTATAAAATAGTGTCCTTCATGATGGCCATCTGCAGCAGCCTCCTCTTTAACTGAAACGTTCCACAAACCCAAAAGATCTGGAGAAGGTTTCAAGCTTTTGCTCCTCTGGAGGGTTGAAGATGCTGAGTTCTGACATCAGTGAAGAACAGTTGGACTCCAACATCGGTGATGAACAGTGAACAGCAGCAAGGCCTAGAGATCAGGCTCCAAAGGTATTGGGAACAGCAAAATCGTGGTGGGAAAGGTGAAGCTCCAAGTCAGCCAAGGATGAAAGCAGCAGAAGCAGCAACAAAGAAGTCCACAATGCTCTAAAAGCAAAGGAGGACACATGCAGAGTGGACTGCACAGCAAGTCCCTCCTCCTTGCAACTCCACAGGAAAATACCACCCACTATGGTCTGGATTCTCCACAGCAATCAATCAAGTACCTGCAGACTTGTTCAGGGGACATTCCAACCATTAACCTTCTGCAGCTATGCCCCAAACAGTCCACAACTGTCAAGTTGACATCAAAATGCAAACATAACATTCTATCCCTTGTCAACTTTACATGAACACATAACTATTACACCATAACCTTCAAACACTTATTCCTATAGATATTATATTCATAAAAGACGTTCAGTACAATATCAAAAACTCTCAAAATCTAACATTATAAAAAATTTGAAATCTGTCAAATATAAAATATATTAAAAAATAAAAACTATAAAACAAAAATATGCAAATATAAAATTTATATTACAAAACAAAATATATGTATGTAAAATATATGTGCATATATTGTATATGTAATAAAAACATATACAATATAAAATATAAATATAATATCAATATCAGTACAAGCTAAATAATTTAGGACAGGATAAATAATAAAATCACAATAAATATCAATTCAAAATTAAAAAAGCATCATCTAAAAATATATACATCACATTCTATAGTTCACTGTTACTCATCTATTCAGGACAAATCAAAGAATTCTAGACAATTCGATTTGAACTTTCTGAGTAGAACAGAAGTGCTTTGGGTTGTTATAAGCTACATCTCTATAACTGGTCACATGGTCTTAGTTGGTATTTAGAACTAACTTCCTCCACTACCCATTCCGTATTTCCTGTACCCTCAGCAAGTACTTCAGCAGGTCTTGGTTCTTTTCCTGCGGGTGTCAGCCATACCTTCATTCCTGAAGGATCTGGTCAGTCCACGAGGTGTTGCAATTTTCCATGAATCTTAATCACAGGACATGGTAACACCAAGAGTCACCCTGCAGGGATCTCCTGCAATCCATTGATATTCATCCTTGCCTCCATTGGGCAGAAGCAAACCAATTTCCACTTGATAGTCTGGATCAATACACCTTCTAACAGAGTCATTCCTTTTTTAGTCTGTTAATTCAAAGGCATCAGGAGCCCAAAATAGCAAGGAGGAAGCTTTAACTTCCTGTTCAATGGAATGCTTATCATATCTCCTGGCAAAAGCATCCCTTCTCTGGAACCAAAGCTTCCAAGCCAGCAGAGCACAGAGTTGCAAGGACAGGAAGCAAAAATTTTCCTAATAGGTTACTAGGTGTGACAGTAAGAGGCATCATTCCAGACTCCACCCCTTGGTTCCTAGACCCGTGAATTCTGGCTATAGTAAATACAGTACCGTATATTGGGTGCTGATTCAAAGCATACACCACATTCTGAAGTACTCTACCCTAACCTCCCAGACTATTACTACCTAACTGTAATTGTATCTTTAAAAGCCCATTCCCTGTTCTATCAAACCAGCTGCTTCAGGATGGTGGGGAACATAGTAAGACCAATGAATTCCATGAGCATAAGCCCATTGCCTCATTTCCTTAGCTGTAAAATGTGCTCCCTGGTCAAAAGCAATGCTGTGTGGAATACCATGATGGTGCACCAGACATTCTGTGAGTCCATGAATGGTAGTTTTAGCAGAAGCAGAATGTGTAAGAAAGGCAAATCCATACCCAGAATAAGTATCTATTCTGATAAGAACAAAGTGCTCCTCTTTCTATCTTGGAAGTGGTCTTATGTAGTCAAACTGCCACCATGTTATTGGTTGGTCCCCCCCGGGGAATTGCTCCATATCTGGGACTCAGTGTTGGCCTCTGCTGCTGACAGATTTGACACTTAGCAGCAGCTATATCCAGGTCATCCTTGGTGAGTGGAGGTCCATGTTGTTGGGCCCATGCATAACCTCCATCTCTACCACCATGCCCACTTTGTTCATGGGCCCATTGGGCAACGGTGGGGATGGCTGGAGAAATAAGTTGCCTGTCCACAGAATGAGTCATCTTATCCACCTGATTATTAAATCACTCTTCTGCTGAAGTCACTTTTTGATGAGCATTTAAATGGCACACAAATATCTTTGCATTCTTTGCCCATTTGGAAAGATCTATCCATATACTTCTTCCCCAAATGTCTTTCTCACCAATTTTCCAATTATGTTCTTTCCAAGTCCCTGACCATCCAGCCAAACCATTGGCTGATGAAAGCCAATGAAAGCCCATGAAATCAGTATACAGTTGCACATCTGGCCATTTTTCCTTCTAGGTAAAGTGCACAATCAGGTGTGTTGCTCCAAGTTCTGCCCACTATGAAGATTTCCCTTCACCAGTGTCCTTCAGGGTTGCTGCCAAAAAGGGTTATAGTACTACAGCTGTCCACTTCTGGATGGCACCTGAATAGCGAGCCCTAGTCTTGTCTTCTAGAATTAGCCAATCATAAGGCACACCACAGGAGGCCATCGGTGCTTATTTAGGAACAGGAATCACAACAAGCTGAGTAGCCATAGGCATTTGGGCAACTTCTTTATGTAACTTGTGCCATCAGGACCTGCTTAGGCCCTGTCTCCTTTGTACCATTTCCATTTGAAAATGGATTGCTGCTGTGACCACTCAACTTCATCAATTGCTGTGTCAGGCAATACCCAACTCATAATGGGCAACTCAGGTCACATGGTAACTGGATGACCCAATGTCAAATGTTCAGTTTCCACCAGGCCCAATAATAGGCCAAAAGCTGTCTGTCAAAGGGAGAGTAGTTGTCTGCCGATGATGGCAGGGCCTTGCTCCAAAATCCCAAGGTCTTCAATGTGATTCACCCATGGGAGACTGCCAAAGGCTCCAGACAGCATCTCTATCTGTGACAGACACTGCCAATACCATCACATGGCCCAAGTAGCAAGGCAGGTTGAACCTGCTGAAGAGCCTTCTCTTGTTCTGGGGCCCACTCAAAGCTGATGGCTTTCCAAGTTACTTGGTATATGGGCCTGAGTAACACACTCAAGTGAGGAATGAGCTGCCTCCAAAATCCAAACAGGCCCACTAACTTTGTGCTTCTTTCTTGATGGTAGGAAGGGCTAGATGGAGCAATTTATCTTTTATCTTAGAGGGAATATCTCTGCATGCCCCACACCACTGAACTCCTAGAAATTTTGCTGAGGTAGATGGTCCTTGGATGTTGGTTGGATTTATTTCTCAACCTCTGATGCACATATGGCTTAATAAAGAATTCAAAGTAGTTGCCACCTCCTGCTCACTTGGCCCAATAAGTGTGATATCATCAATATAATGGACCAGTGTGATACCTTGTGGGAGAGATAGGTAATCAAGACCTCTACAAACCATGTTATGGCACAGGGCTGGAGAATTAATATATCCTTAAGGCAGAAGGGTAAAGATATACTGTTTGTCTTGCCAGCTGAAAGCAAATTGCTTCTGATGGTCCTTATGAATAGGTATTGAGAAAAAAGCATTTGCAAGGTCAATAGATGCACACCAAGTACCAGAAGATGTATTAATTTGCTCAAGCACAGAAACTACATCTGGCACAGCAGCTGCAATTAGAGTCACAACTTGATTAAGTTTGCAATAATCAACTTCATTCTCCATGATCCATCTGTCTTATGTACAGGCCAAATAGGAGAATTAAAGGGAGAGGTGGTAGGAACCACCACCCCTGTATTCTTCAAGTCCTTGATTGTGGCACTAATTTCTGCAATCCCTCCAGGCATGCGATACTTTTTCTGGTTCACTATTTTCCCTGGCAGAGGCAATTCTGAAAGCTTCCATTTGGCCTTTCCTACCATAATAGCTCTTACTCCACAGGTCAAGGAACTAATATGGGGATTCTACCATCTTCTGAGTATATCTATACCAATTATACATTCTGGAACTGGAGAAATAACCACAGGATGAGTCTGGGGACCCACTGGACCTCCTGTGAGATGAACATTAGCCAAAACTCTATCAATCACTTGTTCCACATAAGCCCCTACTTTAACTGGAGGGCCATAATGCTTTTAGGATCTCCAGGAATCAATGTCAACTCAGAACCAGTATGCAGTAGGCCCCAAAATGTCTGATCATTTCCTTTCCCCCAGTGTACAGTAACTCTTGTAAAAGGCCATAGGTTCCTTTGGGGAAAGACAGGAGAAATATTAATAGTAAAGTTCTGTGTTATTATGCCTAACTCCTTCTTCAATGTGACCCAGTCTGCTTTTCATTCAAGGGATTCTGGATCTACAAACTGACCTTAATCAGGAAACTGATTGACAGGTTGTGATTCTCTACTACTGTGATTCAAAGTAGCCCTTCCTTCATTTGCTTTAGAAAGTTTCTGCTTATACAAATCATATAAAAACTTTGTAAGCTTCTTATCAATTTTACTCTTGGGAACCCCATGATTAATTAACCAATACCAAAGATCTAAGTGAGTCAGACCACCATGAACACTGTTCTTTCTACATTGTGCATTATGGTTTGTATGCTCGCTTTGCCACTGGTGAGTCAATGCTGCCACTTGAGCCCTGTTGCTCCTGAATCCACTTAGGCCCATTGGATTTAATTCCTCTAATTGAACATCTGCATCACCCACTATTAGTGATGGTACAAGAAGAAGAGCACCCGGTCCGTTTCCCAACGTCGGAAGCCGGCTGTGTCCGCTGTGGGGCTCTCAGAACCTTCTTCCCCGAGTTCTGCTTGGCGACTTGCAGCACCTTCGGTCGTCCTCGGCTCGTGCAGCGAGCTGCGCGTCCCCGCGAGGGTGCGTGACGCCGGCTGGGAGCGCGCGCAAGAGAAGAACATGCCGAAGAAAAAAACTGGCGCAAGGAAGAAGGCGGAGAACCGCCGAGAGCGAGAGAAGCAGCTGCGAGCATCCCGGAACATGGTGGACTTAGCCAAGCACCCCTGCAATGCTTCCATGGAATGTGACAAGTGTCAAAGGCGGCAGAAGAATAGAGCGTTCTGCTATTTCTGTAATTCTGTTCAGAAGCTGCCGATCTGCGCACAGTGTGGCAAAACCAAGTATATGATGAAGTCTTCAGACTGTGTCATCAAGCACGCGGGCGTGTACAGCACTGGCCTCGCCATGGTGGGCGCCATCTGCGACTTCTGTGAGGCTTGGGTTTGCCACGGCAGGAAGTGTCTCAGCACGCATGCCTGCGCCTGCCCACTCACTGATGCATAGTGCGTGGAATGTGAGCGGGGCGAGTGGGACCATGGCGGTCGAATCTTCAGCTGCTCTTTTTGCCATAACTTTCTCTGCGAAGATGATCAGTTCGAGCACCAACCCAGCTGCCAGGTGCTAGAGGCAGAGACGTTTAAATGTGTGTCATGCAATCGACTTGGCCAGCATTCATGTCTCCGATGTAAGGCTTGCTTCTGCGATGAGCACACGAGGAGCAAGGTGTTCAAGCAGGAGAAGGGGAAGCAGCCTCCCTGCCCCAAGTGCGGACACGAGACTCAGGAGACGAAGGACCTCAGCATGTCGACGCTCTTTGAAATTCGGCAGACAGACTGGGGATTAAGAGGGAGATGGAGCCTCTGGGTATGGTACTTATTGGAAGAACCTTTCATCTGAAAAGTACGGAGACGCTGGTTACCATGACGAGGAAGAGGAGGATGAAGGGGAGGAGGATGAAGAGGAAGAAGATGAAGGCGGAAAGGATTCGGATGCTGAGTCATCAGAGCTGTTCACTAATTTGAATTTAGGAAGGACCTATGCCAGTGGCTATGCTCACTATGAGGAGCAGGAGAACTAGCCAGTGCTCCTGTCATGGCAGAGCAGGTGCTCAGGAACACCGTGCCAGCATCTGTGGTGTTCACCAGTGCCACCCGCATGACTTCATGCAAAACGCTCGGCACACTTGGCCAGGAAGTAGGCGGTAGCCTTTTTGTAGGATGGATAATCGGGCTTTTAGTATAGGAAAAATGAGCTTCAAATGGAGGACATTATTGATCATGGAATTGATTCATTACTGATTTCAGCAATTGTTTTGCCAGTCAGATATTTAAAATAAACAGGATATCGAATAAAGGAATAGAAGGGTAATATATTTGAAATTACATTACTATTTCTATTTAAAACAATGCTTAAAAATCCATGCATCTGATTTTACAAAGGATGAAGTCATCTTCTCATGTCTCTGCACAGGATAAGTCATGTCATAGTCAGAATCTCCATTAGGCTTTTGTTTTAAGTAGTCATGCATATGCTACCATTTGATATATTCACCTTTTTCTTTACAATGTGTCCTGAACACCACTTGTTAATTCCTGACTTACTGAAAGGTGACTAGCCATTTTCACGCACATAATACCAAAAGGAGTGTTCTAGGTGTTTTCCCCAGGACATTTCATGCTTTGAATAAATCTATTCCACTTGAATACTTTTGATATTTAATTTTTACCCTGTTTTTATCAGCTGATTTTGGAAATCATTCTAGTATTTTTCTATAAATTTGAAATTTTAGCCTAAAATATTAAACTGTATTGCAAGAAATGATTTGTAAAGATAGAGCACCATTGGTCACATGAGGAGAACAGTTCTTGGCATATTCCAGTAGCTACAAGTTGTGCTACCAGTGAACTGGGGTGCTGTGGTTACCATTAGAAGGGAGAGCACTCCCTGTGGCTAGCATTATGGCTGTGCAGAAGTCTCCAGGCCCTGCTTCCAGCAAACCAAAAGCAACTGGAAGTAAAGTAAAAGCTGTGTGGGACAGCCCAGGGCCCCTGCTTGCCTGTAATGCTGCTTCTGCTCGAGAGCATGTGGGACAGCCAAGGGCCCCTGTTCTCTTGCCCAAAGGGGTCTGTTAGCTGCAGACAGGGTACTGCTTGGGAAAGTGACTGGACAAGCGAAATGGAGACATCTGGATGCCACTGAAGATCTTCGCGCCAGCACTTTCAGAGCATCTAATCGGCCTACTCCGCTTCCCTACTGGTTCCCAAACTGGATGATCATGCAGAGACTTTCCAAGCAGGATCCCTGTTTAGTACTTAACCACTGCAGCCCATTATCCCTGATTGCTCTTGGAACAAAATATGAGGTTTAAGTAACAATAAAGTTCAGTAACACCCAGGGAGGTTCAAGACCTAAGAGTGCAGGCCTCACAAGAGTTACCAGAACTAGTTAGTGTGCAAGAGAAGAGTGGGGGGTATGCTAAAACAAAACTGCATCAATTACAGCAATGTGTGACTGCAGCCTTCTCGGATTACAAGCCGATGTGACCACATTACCAGGATGGCTCTTAGAAGATTGGCAAAAAGTAATGGTGCATTTGTAGCTAGGATTTCAAAGTTGTGGGTGGTATATAGGAATGGATAGCTGGAAGATCCATCAGACTGTTTGACATCATTTAACAAGGCCATGGAGAAGAGGAAACTGATGGCAGTTTAGGATGGCTCAGTGTAATGATGGATTGTTGTTCATTTCAGTCATTGTTTTGCCATCTGGATATTTAAAATATGCAGGATAAAGGAAAAAAAAAAGAAGAAGAAGAGCAATGGTGGGGCCCTTCAAGTTTGGTGCTACCCCCTTCACCAATTTGTATGATGCAGTGTTGGTGGAAGCCATGTCATCTGGATTCTGCCACTGAGAATTAGATTTTAAAAGATGAATCCAGTCAGGCATACCTATTTCCTTGTGCCTTTTAATCACATCATCAACACTAAACCAAGGGATACCTGGTATCTCCAGCTTTCTTTCATATTGCCAAACCCTAATAAATGTTTCAGCCACCTACTCAAATAAATTCTTGGCACTGCTTTTAATTCTATGAGCTGCAGCATTAAACCTAGTATCTCTACTCAGCGAATCCATTTCAATAAACTCAGTGTGATCCAGTTTTATATTCCTTCCACCAGTATCCCACAGCTTTAAATCCATTCTCCAGATTGCTGTTTGAATGTGTTACAAAACTCATCAAGTTCTCTAGGAGTATAGCTCCTCTTGTATCACACTTTCTATGTCACCTCTAGGGGCCTGCTTAGACCTGAGTCTGGTAATAGGCCTAGAGGCAACCACAGGTGGGTCCTCTGCAATATCAGCATTGTCCTGAGGGAAAATCCTTACCCCCTCCTCAACAAAAGAAGGACTAGTTTCCTCAGCCAAAGGCTGAGACTGAGATGCTGTAGGAAGTGGGGGTGGGGATTCATTTCTCTACCAAGGGTGGTAAGACTATTTCTCCAGATGAAAGAGGCCCATCAGAATTTGAGGCTTCACTGGCCTCAGACTCCTCTGAGTCTTCCCACACATCAACATCACAGTTTTCAGGATCCCAGTCCTTTACAATCAGTGCTCTGACTTTAACTTCAGACACCTTCTGAGGCTGAGACTTTAATATACATTGCAACTTAACCAATGAATAATTAAGGCTTGAGTTTGATTTTCAGTAATTTGAGCCCTATTACTACTAGAAAGAAGATTCTCTTCCAGAACACACTTAGAAACTTCCAAGTTGTTTACACACATCTGAAGCTGATTATTTTCATCTCTAAGGTCTATTTTTTCCTTCTCTATTTTATCCAAAGATGCTTCAACTCACACTTTGAAGTTTATAGATTTTTTACTATCATCTTGAGCTTGGTTTGATCCAGTTTGATCCAAATCTGAGACTTTCCTTCTCATTTTGAACTTTATCTAGAGATGTTAACAGCAACCAACCAGCATCATTATTTTCTTATTTTTCCTTAGATTATCAAAAGTATTATACACAGAATCACTAAACACTGTACTCCTCACAACAGGTGAATCAGGGCTATTCATCACCCCCACTTATCAAAGTTCATATCAAAGATCTTCATATCTAAGGCAGTCTTTAGTAGCTGGAGGTTCATTGTGTTGGAAAACCAGCTCCATATAAGCTCAAACCTTTTAGAGAAATTCATCTTTATAATTCGTTCCTCCAGAACCACTTCTGGTACCAAAATCTGTATTAGTCAGGGTTCCCTGAAGAAACAGAATCTATAGAATGTAATATATATATGTAAGTTTATTTAAAAAGTTACTCACTATAAAATAGTGTCCTTCAAGATAGTCACATGCAGCAGCCTCCTTCTTGACTGGAATGTTCCACAAAGCCAAAAGATCCAAAGATGGTCTCAAATTTTTGCTCTTCTGGAGGGTCAAAGACACTGGGTTCTAACATTGGTGAAGAACAGCTGGGCTCTGTTGATGGTGATGAACAGTGAACAGCAGCAAGGCCTACAGACCAGTCTCCTCCAAGGCAGTAGGAACTGCAACGACGTGATGGAAAAGGTGAACCTCCAAGTCAGCCAAGGCCAGAGGCAGCAGCAGCAGCAACAAAGAAGTCCACAATACTCTAGGAGCGAAGGACACTTGCAAAGTGGACTGCACAGCAAGATGACAAAAGATAAGGGAAGACAAGTCCCTCCTCCTTGCACCTCCTATTATCTGCTCCACCACTGAAAAGTACCATTCGCTATGGTCTGGGTTCTCCACAGCAATCAATCAAGTACTTGCAGACTTGTTCAGGGGACATTCCAACCATTAACCTTCCACATCTGTGTCTCAAAGAGTCTGCGACTTTCAAGTTGACACCAAAATGCAACCATAACAATTTTATTTTCATCGTTACTTGGTTTTCTTTTCAAATTTGTCTAACTTATAAATAAAAACCATGTATATGGTAATGACATTGGTCATTCTCTAAGGGAGAAATACAGCATGGACAAGGGAAAATTTGAGCCCCCTGGGACTGTCAGAGTAGAGGAGAGGAAAGAAGGGCAGGAAAGAGCTCAGGAACCCAAGCTTCATCCATGAAGACTGAATTTATTCAGGAATCTCCTCCAAACTCCAGTGAGAAAGCAGCAATTTCCTTTTGAGATGAAAGTTACTACTGCTTTGGAGTTAAGGGTTAGGAGTTTCAGTTCGACAGGTTTGTTCAGTCCCATTTTCCTTATCAGATCCTGTTAACATTCTTGGTGGAGTCTTCAGTCAGAAGTCTCTTTCAGATCTCAGACGTCTCTCTCTGGTTTAAGGTCTGATTCCAAATCTGTCAGGGACCAGTAAATAAAGAATTCAAGAATCTGACCGCAACTTGATAAAGCAAAAAGTTTTTATCAATGTGATTATGTCCATTGTACGGTATGCATATGTACAGTCTTTATATAGTCAGTCATTAGGGATCATTTTGTATAAAATAGTTCTCTGAAATAGAAAATATCTTTCTTGTTAGTGTGTTTAATGAATTCACCTCATTTTTACATGAGATAGAAAGGTAAAATGCCTCTCCAATTTTAAAGTTCCAATTAATGTTGGAGTGTGAATACTAAACCATTCATCTACCTGCAGAGGTCTGTTCTTCATATTTACCATAGGATTAACAAGCCATTTATTTTTCTGCTTGCTAACAGACAAAGGGCCAAGCCCTGCCCATTTCATTTTTTCTCTTCCAGTTTAAATAAAAGTTTAATGCCAAAGGGCCAAGCCCTGCCCATTTCATTTTTTCTCTTCCAGTTTAAATAAAAGTTTAATGCCACTAAGCTACAAACATTCATTCATGTATGCCTTCATGCTGCAATGTCCAGAAGTTTACACTTGGATATATGGCCTATAAAGTCAGAATTATTTACTGTCTGTCCTGGAAATTCCCAGTTTTCAGTCTGGGCCCTGGGCAGTTCAGTCTTTGATTTTTTGATATTCTAATTAGGGTAAGAGCCACACGTGGAAATTTATAAATATATGAGTGTTTGAATTCATAAATACTTCTAAGGGTCCCTTTCTAAAAAGTCCCCTTTCCTTAACTGTCCAGCAGTATCAGTTTCACTTTCACTCCCTTTGCTCTCCCTTGTTCCCTGACCAAGATCTTGTTCATGAGTAGAGTGGGTAGGCAGAGGGACAAGAGAGAAAAATTAAAATTTCCTGAAGGTAATAGAGGCGAATCTCCTTAGTGAAGTGAATGGTTATCAGGGACAGCTGTGAAGTCTGGGTTCAGTACTTGGCCTGTGAGTGTGCACATGTGGATATATACATAATAATCAGAGTATTCTTGAACTTACAATTACAATTGGTAAGAAAAGATTTGCCTATTCCTTGCTTTGTTCTTTAACTTACTCAGCTGTCACTATTTCCATGACAACTGCAAGGACTGTAGATTTGAGTAGGAGAGATTGGAGAAATGCTAGAGAAGGGAGGGGTAGGATTAGTTCGCACTCACCCTTTCCTTTTCTTTTTTTTATTATTATATCCGCTCATACAAACTTAACAGGTACACCAGTCCCCTCCCTCCCTCCACCTTCCACTGACCCCCCTGCTCTCTCCTCCCCTCTCCCTTCCCTTCCCTTCCCCCAGTGACTCCCCCGCCCCAATCCCCGGATCCCTGGAGCATCCTTTAATGTGCATGCCAAATTCTCTGCGTCCTCCTCTCTGATGAGGTGCAAGGACCCAGGGGCATTTCCCACAACCCTTTCTTGTGTTCCCCTTAAACTTAGGAACACTACTGTGACTGTCAGTCCCTAGCCTCCAAGGATCCTAGTGCCTTTAGTCCATGCTAGACTTTGTGGGGTCAATAATGTGTTGGACATAGCACAAGTCATGCAAAGTCCTATTATGATTGCTTCAGCCCTAACTTGTGTGGAGTATCTTGCATATCATTACACCTCCCCATCCTTGTGCTCTTACAATCTTACCGCCCCCCTATTCCGCAAATTTCCCTGAGCTGCAGGATGGGGAGAGATTATGTTGGCCCAGTTCCAGGTGGTTGATATAGAGTTTCTGATATTCTGAATTATGGTTTGCTGATTTTTTTTTTTTTTGGTTTTGCTGCTCCTGCAATGCCCTTGGCTCCATCCTGATGGGTATTGGATGTCACCCCCTGGCCAGAGATAAAAACCTGTTAAATGAGAGTCTTGTTATAAAAATATATTCAAAGGTAGATGGAATAAAAGTAGGAGACCGGGGTGAGAGAGGTCAATCACCAATTTGCAAAATGGTTACTTTCTGTCTGGCAGCCTATATGCCCTCCCCTTTTGGTGAGATCATACCCCACCAGTTGCAAATGATCAGGAAGGAAAGTCTGTGAACTTAACCAGATGTCTCATTACTTACTTGCAGTCCTTGATGGTGGCCTATTTTCTCTGCTATAAATGGTCCCCTTCTCTCCTTGTTTCTGGTGGGGCCCTCCTTCCCCATCCCTCCTGTTTATAGTCTTTCCTTTTCATCTGAGTACTAGATCAAGAGGGTTTTGCCCAGAGCCTGGCCTCTCCACCAGCATGATCACTTCTAGGTTTCTGGACATTCAGAAAAAGTGAAAAATCACCACCCACTGAGCCCTCTTTGTGATAATGATTTTCAAATTCTTCCTGTAACTGCTCACCACACTCTTTTACAAATCATATGACAATAGTCACTAACAAGGCTTGGTACTTACAGTCTACACTACCAAATAAAGTTTTAGAGGCAACTGGTTTTTTTCTTTAACTTTCCTGAATACAAAATTAATTTGTACTCACAAATTCACACTTACATACGTAAAATAATATTCAACCCAAGTTATCACTTTAGTAATTGTACTTATCAGTTATTTTAACTATTTGCTTTGTTAGCAATCTTTCATAAATTATGCATCTAATTAAATTAACTACCACTTTTTTTTATTTGAACAGTAATGTCCCAGAAAGGAAGAGCTAGAGGTTTGGAGTTACCCATCTGACTTGCTCTTTCATGACCTTGTGACCTCAGAACTTCTTATTTCACTGTATGTCAATGAATAACTCCATCCTCAAAATAAAACTGATGGTCTGTATGTATGGCACTGAAGGCAGTAAAGGAACTCACTACCCACTGGCTGAAGAGTTAGACACTTGCTGAGAGAGAGCACACCACAAAGAAACATCATTAATGTCTCCTTCCTTCAGGGAAAATATGTGCTTTAAAAATAAACAGAATAGAGTTCTAATATTTCTTTAGTGAAATGTCAGCTAATCACATATACTAATATCAACAAAGTGGGACAGAGATCAAACCATGGCTATAAGATTACATCTCGCACTTAGTCCTGAAGATGGAGTCTTCATCTCCACATGAATATTTTCTTTTATGAAGGCATATCAAGATGATTTTATATCAGTATTAAAAAGGGAGTTGAAAGGGTCCAGAGCAAAGTCTTCTCCTTTATCCTCTTAATTATTTTGGAAAGTAACTATCTATCTTTAGAGATGAATGCAAGTCTCCCCGGTACAAGTTTCCCATAGCCAAAGGAAGCTGAGATTGTCCTGATTTCCTTTTCTGAAGAGCCCCAAATGAAATCTGTGAAATATTTTGTGTAATCTTGAAATATACGCCAATGAATGCGGGAGGAATTGACCTCTTCAAGGAGAAAAAGAGGTATTTTCCTTCTGCATGGCAGTATAATGTGGCAGTGTCAAGAGAAGATAACAGCCACCAGCCAAGTCACAGTACATGTCTCTGAAACTGGCACCCATAAACTATACGGCCTGTGCCATTAATTTGCCTGCACATTATTCTCTTTACCTTTCTACCACAAGAATAACCATTGCCCTACAAAAAACTTGTATGAGACAACTAGTTTAAAATATCCAATTAGTAACACCTAGAGGGAAACAAATAGTTCAATTAATACCAGCTGTTGATTTTTCTCTGACCCAGTAATTTCTTCTTAATTTAGATTAGTTGTTATTAGGTGACTGTCTGCCTGGAACAGAAACTCCAAGTGCAGATATCAATGAAAAAGCCAATTTTTATTATTCTAGATAAAGGACCCCAGCTCTCTAGTCAAAAACCATGAGCCAACTACATGAGATGTGTAAGTTGCAATATAAATCACCACTGCAACAGTGCTTTAGTTGCATGAGTATCAAGGAGACAACCAACAGCTTTCTTATTGGATTCAAGACCTGCTTGTCAGAATGGTACACATTCTTGCTACCAGAAACTAGAACAAGAACCTAAAAAAATGGGAAAGAAAAATATCAACAGGGAAGACAGCCAATAAGCCTATAGGGATGAATATAGTACATCAAACTGTTCTGTAGGTGGCTGCTATTATACCCATAGAATGGGCACTTACAGTGCAACCTTTGAGTCTAAAGCTGATGAGTGAAGGGAAACAATATATCAGTGAAGAGAGGTAACTTGATATACCATGAAAGCCTGAGCCCCCACAGAATTAGACAAGCCAGAGTGAATCCTGGGATCCATATAGGCACACAGGTGGAAGGGTGTCAGGGAGTGGGAAGGAATGGTAAAAAGAAGGGAGGGGAGGGAAAGGAAGGGGAAGGGTGTGAAGCTGGGATAAATAATATGCTTGTAGAAGTAGGAAGAAAAAAATATGAGCCAGAAGTATCGAAAGATGGGTTACATACATTTATACACATTTGCTTAAACAGAAGGAAAAAAGGGGAGCCCTATCTTGTCAATGATCTACCTAAGAATGTGACCATCTCCTAGATGCCTACTTTATTTGCTAAGGCAGAGAAGTAGGAACAAATACTAGGTAATCAGATGCCATAAGAACTGATGTTTATGAGCTTTCTAATAGCAACCTCTTATCTCAGTCCCAGTGGAAGGCTGTCTATAATATAGACTTTTATTAATATTTTATCCTATTCCTGCTCCGGGGATTGGGGGGAAGGCATTGGGGGATGGGGAGGAAGGAGGAGGGGAGGGGGAGCAGGGGGGTCGGGGAGAGGTGGAGGGAGGGAGGGGACGGTGTACCTGTTAAGTTTATATAAGCGGAAATAATAACAATAAAAAATATTTTATCCTATTCCATAGTCAATGGAGTAAGAATTTTCAGAAAAGTCAACATATGTATTGGAGAGATGGCTCAATGGTTAAGACTCTGCTTCACAATCAGAAGGTCCTGAGTTTATATCCCAGGTCCCCGCAAAAATGTCAGGTGGAAATGACAGCAGCTTAAATTCCTATCCTTGTGGACTGAGCCTGGGAAATCCCAAAGCAAACCAAAATGGAGGTAGAAGCAATCCAGAATGATTCCCAAAGTCACCCTTGGTCTCCTCAGGGACACACGATAAACACACATGCACATGCAAAATAAAGTTACAAAAACACAACAATAAGGAATGGAGAATATACTTTCGATTCTCATCACAAAACCAGCTATCATTAAACATTTAGTTTGAAAGAATGCCCACACAGAGGAGGCAAACAAGAAAGGCAAGACATACTGTACATCATGTGAGTCATTTGCACAGACATCATGTGTCATGAATTTCTAGGATGAGTAAAAATTGTTGAGTGAGAGTATAGATGAGCATTATCTCCAAACATCCTAACTGCCCCTCAGGGGTTAAGCCTCTGCCTTGCAGGCAGAAGGTCCTGAGTTCGGATCCAGACTCCATGTACAGATGCAATTTAATAAAATTAAAAAAAAAAAGAATTTCACTTTACAGAAATATATAGGTGATGCTCAGTGTTATTGCCTACTATGGACCCTGTTTTCATTCTTCAAACCAAAACATATAAATGTCAACAAAAAAGTTATGATGTCTCAGCATAAACTGAACAGCAAAATTTTGAAAGTAATAGAAACTTTTAGCAATTATATGAAGTATATTTAGAATTTTCAAATATCTCTGTCATATTCATAACTTCAGGTTTATTCTTTCTATTTTTTAACCATAGACTGAAAGTTTTCTTGCTTCCTGTGGCAAACAGGGTTTCCATAACTGTGTTTAAATATGTCACATAAAATGGGGGTATAGGATTCCAAGAAGATAATTGTCATATCGAATAATGAAAATTTGCAGTTACTGTAATTGTTCAGTTTAATGTGGAATAAGGCTGTGCAGTAGAGCATTCCACAATGATAGGCAAACTTCCATAAAATCTGAAAGCTATATGAAAATGAGAAGTAAGGCAGCATTGAATGTCTGATTTTCTCAGACATTCATCAGACATTTGTAGAGAATCTCATTTAGTTCATATAGTATTTGACCCTGAAAATACAGTGGTTAACAAAGTGTAGCCCCTGCCCTACAGAAATACAGAAGCTGATGGAAATATGGAACTCAACAATTAGAATACCAATCAATGAGACATACATTGCTCAGGAGGGGCAGAAAAGGCTACCTATCCCAGCTGTGGGAGGAAGCTCCACAGGTTGATTCATTTTTCATAGTAAACATGACTTGCCTTCATTTTATGCAACAAAACTTATTATCAAAGAATTCAAAAGTATTCAAATCCACATGAAATCAATGTACGCATTCTACATTAGTTACAAAATTTATTCTTTTGATTATCTTTATTCTTTGACCCTTTTATAGATAAATACAATGAATTCCTAGGTTTCACCCCTTACTACTCAATCCCATTCCCCCTGCTGTCCAAATTCCCAGTCACCCCTACTTTCCTATCTTTTGCAGGTATGACCTACTGGGTTTCATCTGGGATGTCTGTTTATTCATTCTGTATTAGAGACATCAGTTTATTGTTTCATATCACTGACAATCCTGTTCTGATTTGTATTGATTTTTATGGGATGATGATGTTTTGTTTTATTAATTTATTTAGATGCTTATTTTTAAGATTCAGTTTTTCAAAACCTGAATTTGTGGACATGAATAACTGAGCTTCTAAGGAAGCTGCCTGCTTGTAAATTTGGCAACATGACTTTGACCACAGGAAGCCCAAATGGTGGAAGAAGACAACTGATTTCTAAAAGTTTCCCTTTAATATTTGTACATCATGGCTTGCATGTACATTCCCTCTTCCCTTCCCTTCCCTTTCTTTCTTCCCTTCCCTTCCCTTCCCTTCCTTTCTTCCCTTCCCTTCCTTTCTTCCCTTCCCTTCCCCTCCCCTCCCTTTCCCCTCCCCTCCCCTTCCCCTTCCCTCTCCCTTCCCTCCCCTTCCCCTTCCCCTTCCCCTTCCCCTCCTCCCTCCCGTCCCCTTCCCCTCCCCTTTCCCCTCCCCTTCCCCTCACCCTTCCCTTCCTGCCCCTCCCCTTCCCCTTCCCTCCCCTTCCCATCCTTCCCCTTCCCTGCCCTTCCCTTCTCTCTCTATCTATCTAATGGAAATTTTTAAATATCCATCTTTATATAATAACAATTTAAAGGATCTTTCTCAAACTCTTTCTTGTCTTCCTTGGATTTGTGCACTTAAGAAAATTTGTTTTGATATAGACTAAAAAGAAAAATTGGTTTTAACTGTTCTGTGGCTACAGAAGCCACCCACATGTCAAGGGTCTTTTATACCTTGCATTTAAATTATTATTTTCATTTATTTTGTGTCAAAATTTTTGAAATAATTTTCAATAAGTTTGATGGCAGAGTGTATTTTTTTTTATTTAAATGAGACTCCACATAAATAGTTGTTGCAATATCCATATGTACAAATCGAAAAGGAGACTTGAGTTCATCATTCCATTATATTTTTCAGTAATAACTCTAATGGCAGAGACTAAAGTCAAAGGACCCTACAGCATATATGATGACACTGCGAAAATATTTTGGAGACTGGAAAAAGTTTGATTAAGCAAAATGTCACTGCCAGTATAAACTTTTCAGTGGTGGTGTTTATGTAATTCTGGGAATAGAATTTAGAGATCAGTGCATGTTAGTTATGTGCCATGCCACTGTGCAGCATCATTGGTTCAGTTTTATGTGAGTTTCATCTCTTCCTCTTAAGGAGCACAAAGTACATTTTCATATAGTCCAGATTTATAATGTTGTGAACATGCAGACATAGTCTTTTGCTTGTGATTCTCATCTGCAGTATATAATAGAAACCACAATGAAATTCCATGAACATTCTGCATACAAGAACTCTCTCAATAGGCTTAGCTGTGGGTCACAAGACACTGACATCACTTTCTTTTATGCAAACAAAAATGCTACATATCATTTTCCTCTTCTTCTTTATCTTCTTCTTTGTCTACTCTTTAAGTCTAATATCTCCTCTACTTCCCATAGCTCTATTAAAGCTTTTTTCTTAGTAAGAAATACTTTATATTTTTCAACTATTTATGAATTCATTTATAATTTAATTCTACAATCCAATATTTTTTAAAATTTTTATTGTTTTCTTTTTCCCAGTGGTCCAGAGTCATGCTACTCTATCCATTTGCCAACAACAATTTTCTCCACTTACGTGTGTGTCCTAGCATTACCTGGAGTTTTGTTAAAAATTGAGCACAATCAGTTATCTAGAGTTCCAATCTAACACTCTATTTTCATGCTAGAGAATCTACATTACTAATGATTGACTTTTCTTTAAAGAAGAAATAGCCCTCTATTTAATTTCCTAAACTGGAGTAGAAAAAAATTTGAAATATACCAAAATTAAGAAGAAAACATCTGAAGTCCAGTTTGATTACATAAAGGAAAGGTTCATATATAAAACCTCCAAGGGCTGACAGACAGGGTGGTGTGCCAGATAGAATCATTCCATCAACTCTAGACCTACTTCTTAATGTTTATGTTCCATAAAGTTTGATAATATCATCCTAAATTGTCCCCGAGCCTAAAGTGTCAGAATTAAAGTACTCCCAGATAGCCTCTGGGTGCCTCATATTTGTGGCTGTGTTCTGGGTCAGTTGATGCTTAAGGATTTATTCTGAAATTTTTCTTAGATGTGGTAATCTTAAAATTACTCAAGGGTACAAAAAGTGTGCTTTTGAATGTGAGTATATCTCCCTGGAAGAGCATTTGCCTTTTCACATGTGAGATCCAGTGTCCCATCCTGCTCACAAGGAAAACAACAGAACAGAAAAAACAAGTCATCCATAGGTAGTCTGTTTTATCCTTTCTAGCTGAGTGCTTTGCCCAGGACAATCCGTGATTTGTCTATTGGATATTCTTATAGCCCTAGAAGTGGTAAGGACTTAAGGACAGCTACAGTACTCTAGTCAAGTCCAACATTTTTGAACAAGACCACATTTGTCCAAGATCACATGGTAAAAAACCTGCAAGTTCAACTTTGTGAGGACTTCAGAGGTAGAAATGCTTTAGAAGATTGGCATCTTCAAGTAACCATTCTATTTGGGGCTCACTCAGGGGATTCCTGAGGATTCGAAAGTACATTTATTGTCTGGATACCTTGGAGTCATTTAGAAGTTCCTTGTAAAAAATGCCTTTCCAGGAAATGTAGTCCCACAAATGTGGCATTATGTCAGTCCTGCTAATTCAAAACCAGCCCAGTTTATCCAGATAAGAGAGTGGTCATAACCACGATATAAAAAACTAAAGCAGGAACATTGTATAAATTACAGGTGAGAATCAAAGTCAGTTCCTCCAAGCCATGATGTGGTTATAGTAGTCCAGCCGGAGAGTGAATAGAAAGGCTTGTCAGCAACCCAGGACTTAGCAAATGACTTCATGTTTGCCCCAGGTATGATAACTGTGATTTAACACCTTTCTGTTGTGTTGTATATTTCTAGCTAAATGGCCAAAAACTGTAAGAGAGGAAGACAAATCCATGTAGGCCGATGTTGGGCTTCATCAAGACCCTGGACAAGGCCTGTTGGAACTTCCTGAGCTGGCTAGAGTTTCATGATCTGTTTAAGCTGCCTCACCAGCATAATTCACCACAGGCTTGTGGCTGATGCAATATAGCCTTAGGTAGCAACAGCAACTGGCTCATAGTAACGCCCCACTAGCCCATAACAATCTCATGAGAAGGGTGAGGGAAGGGGGAGCAGGGGGGTCGGGGGGAGGAGGAGGGAGGGAGGGAACTGGTGTACCTATTAAGTTTGTATGAGTGGAAATAATAATAAAAATGTATAAAAAATAATCTCATGAGACTACAAATCTCGCGACACTACGTCTTCTACAGTTGGTACTGTTAAACTGCTTAGCTGAGAGGGCCAATCAGCAAAGACTCACGCTAAGACTTATGGAATGTCCGGTGGGGCATATAAGGGCCTGACTGTTGGAATAAAGGAGCTTTTCCTGCTTTGACAGAGCTCCCAGCCTGGTGTGTTTTTCCCCGGTAGTGAGAGGGGTCAGGGCTGGCGACACTCATCTTCCTGCTCAGCCCCGGGTTGTGCCTGGCTAGACCAGCACTCCCTTCTGTACTAGCTGCAGAGAGCCTGGCAGGCCATCTCCCTTTGGCATTTGTCAGCCCATTAAAACAGTTGCTCATTAGGATAGAAGCTGTCATAGATACAGTTGTCAACTTGATGGTTGAGGGCTCGAGCTCTGGGCACATTTGTAGAGAATTAGTAGTTGACTTAAAGCCAGAATGAACCTGCAGGAGTTTGCCTGGTTGATGGGGAAGGCCCAGCCCATAATAGGTGGAACTAATCCCCAAGCAGGTAAATAAAATGGAGGGAACTGTTTGAGAAAGGAGGCATCTTTGTCTATACTTGACCAGACATAATGGTCTGTCAAGTAAGGATCATCATCACTCTCTCAGCTGTTATTTGGAGATGGTGTGGCCAGTTCCTTTGGCCCTGGTGTGTGCTCTCCTACCAAGATGGAAAAGGAACTGTAGCCAGACAATTCATGAAAGAATAAATCCCTTGTTCCCTTAAGCCACTTGTCATGATTTTATCAACAATGTGAAGGTGAACTTCTACAGAGGCTAAGATTATGGGCAATTAAATGTAACTCAAGATATAATTGTTGTTAGTATCAGTCAGCAGTTGCTCCTTGATCCACCTAGGCCCACTGGATTTAATTCTTCTAATTGAACATCTGCATCACCCACTGTTAATGATGGTATAAGAAGAAGAGCAATAGTGGGGACCTTCAAATTTGGTGGTGCCCCCACACCAATTTCTATGAGTCAGACAATGAGGAAGCTGTGTAAGCTGTAATAACTTGTCACAAGCAACAGAAGGCACAATATGGGACATGTTAAGAGACTGAAGAAGAAATAGAAAGAAAAGTTTCTTCTGACTACACTGTCCAAGCACTTACAATTATTGACAGAGTGGTTGTATAAGCCCGCATTCCCATCAGCAATGTATGAGAGTTCCCTTCTCTCCACATCCTCTTCAGCATTTGGTGTTGTTTGTATTGTATTTTTGCCATCCCCTGGGTTGAGATAATATCTCAAGGTAGTTTTTATTTTCATTTCTCTTATGACTAGGAATGTGGATCATTTTTTAAGATATTTGTTAGACATTTTGATTTCATCCCTGGAAATTTTTCTTTTGAGTTCTGAGACCCATTTTCTAATTGGGCTATATATCTCCTCTATTTTTTAAGTTCTCTGTGCACCCTGGATAATAAAGCTCTATTAGATATGTAGTTAGTGAAGATTTTCTCCCAATCTGTGGGTTGACTTTTTGCTTGATATACAATCTCTGTGGCAAAGGAGAGTTTACTTCCACATTGGAAAGAACTCTTGATTAAAATGTTACTGTGTGTTTTCTAAAGATACCTAGAGATTTATTATTTAAAGATACCTGAAATAGAATTAATATGTGTGTGGCTAGAAGGCTAAGAGTTAACATTCTCTATCAAATGACCCTCAGCGGAGTTTAACAGTTTTATACTTTAACAGTTTAAATTATCATAAAACTTGTGTACACATATAAATTTACATTTATTTTGTTAGGGCTTCATTTGACATGAAGAGCTGACAGTTGTATTGTTTGCCCACTTAGAAAAGCTCTCTCTCTTTTCAATCCAGTATCTGCTGTATATCTGCTCTGTTGCAAGGCACTCTGCTCTGCTTTTAGTAAGACCAATACAGAGAAGAAATGGGTGATCCCTTTTATTGCCTTCACTTACATTTCTGGGTACCTCCCTCTTTCTGAATTGTCACAGTAAAAACAAGTAAACAGAAAATTACAGTCAGGCATGGTAAGTCCTGTGCTCATGGTTTGAGCATGAAGTAGAAGTGCTGTGACTTCATAGCTGCATCTTTTGTAAACAGGAAAATTTGGGAAGGTATCAGGAGATTTGTTGGAGATAACATATAAAGTGAATTAGGGTAGGCTTGTAAGGAAGGCAACCTAAAATGCCAGCAGCTATACAATCTGATTATTTCTACCCAAGAAGATACATACTAACAAATATTTAATTATCCACTAAAATGGTATTACTTTTATTCTCTACCCTTTCTTTGATCTTTAATGTAACAATAAATTCTTACTTATAATGAGTCCTGTTATAGGTGGCATGCATGTTTTTAAAACTTCACATGAAATTGCAGACTACTGGAAAGTAGAATTAGGAACAAATACCTAAACTTCATGGATATATAAAAATTTAAAGATGGGTAGGAAGGTTTATAGTAGGAAGAGAAGGAGATGGAATTGGATAACAGAGTAAAAATAACAAACTCATATTCATGTACAAAATTCTAAAAGAATAAAAATTAAAAAGAAAAAATATACATACTGACATTGCTGTCTGCCATTGTCACTTCAAGCACCATTGAATATATTAAGTCTTTGTGAATCATGAGACAATTATTAACTCCTGCACAAACTTTTCTTGGGTGAATAAAATGAGGGCCCTGCCCAAAATCTTTCATGTCATTAGTGTGGCATAGCTCTAGTGGTTTAAGCCTCCTAGTTCATTTTTTTCTTTCCCTACTTTGACCTGAAAATGTAGTCAACCCCCTATTCAATTATATTTGGTTTGCCAAAAAAGAATCATATACATTTATTTGATACTTAAGACACATCACATTAAACTATACAGTATCTGTTTTTCCCTTGTATGTGTGTACATGTTTGTGTTTGAATCTGTGGGTAAACGTGTGGAGGCCAGAAGTTGACATCAGCTGTCTTTCTCAAGCACTCTCCACTTATTTTTTCCTACCTTACTTTCCTTTTTTTCTGGACTCTAAATATTTTATTATCTTTTTTGCCTAGTTATACAAGCTCAATGGGTACCTCCTATTTCTCCTTCCCTCCCCTCCTCATTGTCTCCCATCCATTCTCCCCCTTCCCACTAATCCCCCTCCCTCTCACTCCTTTTCCTTCCCTCCTCTTCTTTTGGTGTTTCCTGCTTTTTCCTTCCCATCCTCCAGAGCATTTGTTAATGTGGGTTCTGAACTTCCCTTTGAGCCATCTACACTTGCTAATAAGAACTATGTATCCAAGTGTGATAGTTAATCCTGGGTGTCAGCTTGACACAGCTGGCATTAACTAAGATCAACTGGGACCACCTGAAGAGATTATCTGGATCAGCACATTCACAATACAAAGTCCAGCTCTAGATCCCATCAGAACTTTCATAGATCTCCTCGGAACTTCCCAGTAGAGAACCAGATAAAAGGAACCACAGAACAGAGAGAGAGACTCTCCAGGAATACTCCAGCCATGTGGATGTCTGACATGACTGAGCCTGCCTATAACTTTAGCCACCAGCCATGTAACCTCCACTGTGAAAGACTATATCTCCCTTCTGGAACACTAAGGTGTATAAATTTCCTTTTCTCCCTTAAGTTATTTGGCATTGGGTGTTCTCTCACAACAATAATTAAAAGTAACCCATACAACTAGTGAAGGTTCAGGTAGCATAGCTTGGGGCCCCTTCTTGGGCTGCCCACTAGTATGGGAATTCTATTATGATTCTTTAACCCTTTGTCTCCTATTAATATAAGAGAGACTCAAAGGTAGATGGAAAATAGGAGTAGGAAACAGCAAGGATAGTACTAAAAGAGGAAAAACTTGAAGCATTCCCACATTGATCAGGAACTAGACAAATGTCACCACTTCTATTCTATTTGCCAGAATCCTTCTCCCCTGTGATTCTTGCTAGACTTTGGGAATTGTTGACATGTCGGTCATTGTGGAGACCAAGCAATGTCCACTCACATTGTGGCTATATCCTGGCTGTTTCAGCCCTGGCTTGTGTACAGTATCTTGTGTATCATTGGTCCTCCCCATCTTTAGGCTCTTACAATCTTGCTGCCCCATCTTTCACAAGGTTCCCTGAACTTTAGAATGGGGATAGATTTAGCTGGTCTGCTTCTGGGTGAATATTGTAGGGTCTTTGATGTTCTGAATTATGGTTTGTTGTTGTTTTCAGTTTTGCTGTTCCTGCACTGCCTTTGGCTAGATCCTGAATGGTTGTTGGGGTCATCTCCTAACCAAAGATAAAAGACTGTTTAAATGAAGATATTAATATAAGGGAGACTCAAAGGTAGATGGAAGAATAGGAGTAGGAAACAGCAGTGAGAGGTGTCAGTCTCCTGTTTGCCAATGATTACCATCTAATTGCCAGTCCCTACACCCTCCCTGACTGGGGAGATCAAACCTGTTTAGTCCCAAGTGAACAGGAAGGGAAATGAGAGTGAGCTGCATCAGACATATTGCTACTTACATGAAGTAGCAATGACCATGACCATGGCTTAATGTAATCCATCACATAAAAAAATCCAAAATCCAGAATCACATGATACTCTCTACAGATGCAGAAAAAGCTTTTGACAGGATCCAACATATTTTTATGATCAAAATTCTAGAGACAGTTGGAATAAAAGGGACTTATATCAACATAATAAAAACTGCATACAATAAGCCAATAGCAAGGATAGTACTAAAAGAGGAAAAACTTGAAGCATTCCCACATTGATCAGGAACTAGACAAATGTCACCACTTCTATTCAATATTGTACTTGAAGTCTTAGATAGAGCCATAAGAGAGGGAGATAAAAGGGATTCAAATCAGAAAAGAAGAAGTCAAGAAAGCTCTATTTGCAAATGATATGATCATATCCTGAGAGATCCTAAAAACTCCACCAGGAAACTCCTGAAACTAATAAATATGTTCAGCATAGTGGTAGGTTACAAAATAAATGTGCAAAAATCAGTGGCCTTCCTATACACCAAAGATGAAAAAAGTCAAAAAACCCTAAGAGAAACAATCCCATTTAGTGTAACCCCTAAAAAATAAAGTACCTTAGTATAAATCTAACTTTAGAGATTAGTGTAACCCCTAAAAAATAAAGTACCTTAGTATAAATCTAACCAAAGAAGTAAGAAACCTTTATAATAAAAACTTTACATACATCTGTATATTCAATGCCATACCAATAAAAGTCTCAAAACAATTATTTAAAGAAATTTATCAAACAACCTCAAAATACATATGGAAGCACAAAAGGCCCAGGATAGCAAAAACAATCCTGAGTAACAAAAACACTGCTGGAGGTATCACATACCAAACTTTTATCTATACTACAAATCCATAGTAATAAAAACAGCTTGGTACTGACTCCAAAATAGATACATAGATTGACAGATAAGGCTTGAAGACCCTAATATAAGCCCACACAATTAACAGCCATTTGATCTTTGACAAAAGGTCCCAAAAAACTCATGGAAAAGGAGCAGCATCTTCAAAAAATGGTGCTGGCAAAACTGGATGTCCACATGCAGAAGATTAAAACTGGACTGTACTTGTTGCCATGCACAAAAATCAACTAAAAAGTGGATCAAAGACCTTAATATTAGGCCAGAGACTATAAAAACCATAATTGAAAGAATAGGACACTCCCCTGAACTAATTGGGCTATGCCAGCAGTTCCAAAACAGAAACCCAATAGCACAGTCACTGGAACCAACACTCAAGAAATGGGATCTTGGGCTGGAGAGGTGGCTCAGGGGTTAAGCCTCCGCCTTGCAGGCGGAAGGTCCTGAGTTCGGATCCCAGATCCCACGTATAGACGCCGGGCGGAAGCGGGGGCGGCCTGCGCTTCTGGTCCTGGTAGGGCGGAGCCTGTGAATCCCGGGGCAGAAGGAGGTGGAGGCATCCATGGTGGTTCCCAATTCGTCCGTGATTCTACACACACACATACACACATGCGCACACACATACATACACACACGTACAATTGAATAAATAATAATACAAAAAAATTTTTAAAAAAATTAAAAAAAAAAAGAAATGGGATCTTATGAAAGAGGTTATAAGCTTCTGTTCAGCTAAAGAGATTGTAAACCAAACAAAAAAGGCAACACACAGAATGGGAGAAAATCTTCACTAAGAGCATATCTGATAGAGCTCTATTATCCAGAGTGCACAAAGAGCTTAAAAATCTAAAGACCAAGGAGATAAATGGCCCAGCTAAAAAAATAGACCTCAGAAATCAAAGAAAAATTTTCCAGGGGCTAAATCGAAATGTCTAACAAACAAAAATCCCCAATACAAACAATACCAAATGCTAAAGAAGATGTGGAGAGAAGGGAACTCTCATGCATTGCTGGTGGGAATGCAGACTTATACAACCACTCTGACAAAAAGTATGACAATTTCTAAAAAAAGTTAAATATTGTAACGCCATATGATTCTGCTATACCACAACTGGGAATAATACCTCATAATGCAGAAATTTACTACAGTGACACGAGCACAACCATGTTCACTGCAGCACTATTTACAATAGCAAAGTCATGGATCAACCCAAATGGTCAACAGTTGACGAATGGATAATGAAAATGTAGTATATTTATACAATGGAATACTACTCAGCCATCAAAAAAGATGAATTAATGAAATTTGCTGGGAAATGGATGAAATTAGAAAAAATTATATTGAGTGAAGTATCCCAGACACGGAAAGTTAGATGCTGTATGTAGATCCCTAAAAAGTGGATCCTAGTTCCAAACCAACTTAATGACATATTCAAAGGTAAATCTTAGTAATACCCACTGTAACTACAAAGAATTCTAAACAGGGAAGAAGGGGAAGGAAGATCTCAAAAGAAAGGAGATAGAGGAACATGCTTCAGTAGAGAAGTGACCTGGTCACTTGGGACTGAACAGGTTTGATCTCACCAATCGGGAAGGGTATAGAGACTGGCAGATAGACAGTAACCATCCAGCAAAAGGGACACTGACCCTACACACAAAGGCAATGCTGTGTCCTACTCCTATGCTTCTATTTATCTTTGAGTCCCCTGTTACATTAATATGTTCATTTAAAAAGTTTTTTATCTTCAGTTAAAAGATGACTTTGGGGACTGGAGAGATGGCTCAGGGGTTAAGTCTCTGCCTTGCAAGCGGAAGGTCCTGAGTTTGGATCCTAGACCACACGTATAGACGCCGAGCGGAAACGGGGGTGGCCTGCGTTTCTGGTCCTGGTAGGGCGGAGCCTGTGAATCCCGGGGCAGAGTAAACAAGGAGGAGATGGAGGTGGTCCCTGATGGTTCCCGAATTCGCCCGTGGTTTTACACACACACACACACACACACACACACACACACATACACCCGCACAATTGAATAAATAATAAAAAAAAATTTAAAAAGATGACCTTTGATGCCAATCGGGGTGAAGCTAAGGGCAGTGCAGGAAAAGCAAAACTGAAAACAACAACAAACCATAATTCAGGACGCCAAAGACCCTACATTAATCACAGGGAACCAGACTAGCCAAATCTCTCCCCATCTTAAAGCTCAGGAAACCTTGCAGAAAAGGGGGTAGCAAGGATTGTAAGAGCGTAAAGATGGGGAGGACCAATGATAGGCAAGATAACTCCACACAAATTAGGGCTGTAATACCCAGAATTGGACTTTGCCTGAGCTGCACAATGGCTGACATGTCAGACTCCCCCCCCAAAGTCTAGCATGGATCACAGGGGAAAAGGCTCCAGGCAGTAGGATCCTTAGAGGCTTAAACAGTCACAATAGAATTCCCATACTAACAGGGAGCCCAAGATGGGGCTCAGGGATATGCCATTGAGTCCTGAACACTCACTAGAGTGGAGGACTCAGAGGAAGGCTTGGCATTCGCATAAAAGTATGGTCCAGGGGATGGGAGGGTGGAAGGGGGAGGCACAGGAAGAAGGGGAGGGAGGGAGTGAAAAGAAGAGGGAGAAGAGACGGTACAATGGGGGACGACTGGGGATGGGAGGAGGAGGAAGAGGATGGAGGTACCTATTAAGCTTGTATGATTAGAAAAAACATAAAATTTGAGATAAAAATTTTAAAAAATACTCAAGGAAATAAAGGCCAATTAGAAAATGGGCCTCGGAACTCAAAGGAAAATTTTCCAGGGATGAAAACAAAATGTCTAACAAATATCTTAAAAAATGATCCACATTTCTAGCCATCAGGGAAATCAAAACTACCTTGAGATATTATCTCACCCCAGGGGATGGCAAAAATACAATACAAGAAAAACAAATGCTAAAGAGGATGTGGAAAGAGGGGAACGCTCATACGTTGCTATCAGGGATGCAGGCTCGTACAACCACTCTGAAGATCAGTATGTATATTTGTACAAAACTTAAGGCTTGAAATGCCATATGACCCTGCTATACAACTACTGGCAATAATCCCCTATCTTCCTTTCTTAAGGCAGTGTCTCTCAGTTAGGCTGGCTGGCCAACAAACCTCAGAAATATTGTCTCCACTTTCCCAGTGCTGGAATTGGATTACAGTATGTGGGCTCTCCTTTTTATAAACATGGGCTTATTTTTACTTGCTTGTGGGGCAAAAACATTATCATCTGAGCCATCTACAATCCACTGGATTATAATTATTAATGGAAATGATAATTAATGCTTTGAATTGTCTCAAGTTGTATAATCATTTCTTGAAATCCTAAAACACATTTAGAAAGTTTTAGATTTACTCCCCTAGAAGCATGCCTGCTACCATGTATTGTATTTCTTCATAGAAACAGAATAGATTGCTGGTGTACTCAGAGTCTTTTCTGTAGTGATGAAGCTGGGTCCTTTTGTAGTTACTTTGTAACTTAATATACAGAATATTTCAGGCTGTGACTTGTGGGAGTGAGCAAATTTTATAAAATAATTTCTTCTGTTAGACTGCAAATTCTGATGTAGAATGACTCCTTATCTTGTTTCTGCAAGTAAACAACTACTGCCTGTCCATAATGAACTACAAGATCCTGACTGATAAATAACTTTTCATAAACAAAATTATTACTACCTGTGAACTTACAAAGTAATTTAAGAACATATGGAAACATGGACATATTTAAATCATAGTAAAATAAGAAACAAAAAAAAAACAGTTCTATGAACATCAGATTTATAACTCTTACTTGTTACTACAGAAGGAGCAACTGAAGAATGTCATGTGGCAAGTGTACTGATCAGATACCAGTTCAGTTAACACCAGCCTTCTTCAGTAAAACTATCACAATGAAAGACTGGCTTCTGCCTCAGGCCTATAGCTCTGAAACAGTTTCTCTTGCTTGTGAGATAGCCTACTTCACAAAGATCACTGGACTATATACCACCCTGTCCTTAATTTGAAATCTCTATTCCTTAAACAGTTTTTCCTCTACCCTATAGTTTATAAAACTTCTTATCGGGTTCTCTACAAACATTTTTACCTATATCTGCTTCAGCCTTCTGCCTCTAACTTCTATGTAGCCTTTCCGAACCCTTCAGTCCTTTCTTAAACACACACACACACACACACACATAGTATTGTGTGCAGTGTAAAGTGTAATCTAATAATTAACAGTAATTAAAATTGGGACAAAATATCAAATGCAATGAAGATTACTTGCACAAATGAATCTATTTTTCTGGCATAGCACACTCATGACAATTTCAATTTCTCTCTTTCAATTTATTTTTCAATTGACTCTTGAATATGGAATTTGGAATTTGGAGATCCATGGCTGTACCAATAGACCAAAAGCAGTCAAGGGACAGAATTCCACTTTCCTTAGGAACCTGTCTCTTTCTCTAAAGACTTTTAGGATTATATATTATTATCTCTTATAAACTGTGCTTCTTAATTTCTGGTAACTTAAATGGTAATTCCACCTAAAACATACCAGTAGGACAGCATCCAGCTTGATCTTTGTCAACTATATATCCAAACCCCTTGTAAAAAGAGGCTACTTTCCCTTTTGCTGAGTTACAAACAGTAGAAGAGATACATGGAGCTATTAAATTAATTAAAAGAATCATAGGATTTAGTTCAATATTATCTAAAAGCTTCTACCCATTTTTTCACAATTTTAAGAAAATGTCAAATGATTTTTGAATGTATTCATACATATTGAGAAGTGGGAGAGAAAGATGAGAAAAAGAGACAGAAAGACAGAGAAATAGAGAGACAGTACATACATGTCTGCCCTGGTTCACAGGTGGAGACCACAGACAACTTGCAGAAATAAGTTCTTTCTTTCTACCATGTGGTCTTGCAGACAATCAAACCCAGGTTGCCAAGTTTCCCAGAGATCAAATTTATAACCCTCCATATAAATTTATAAGCCATCTGTAATGCCATGAAACAAAACAAGTAATCCCAAGGGCAAACCAGTGATCTATCTGATCTAAAAATGATGATTTTTATAGGAGAATTAAACAACCTTAGAAAAACGTATAATGTGCTGGATTATAACGTATAAAGTCCATTGGATTCACAAAACAAACAAAAACAAAAAACAGTTGACTAGAAATAGTTCTCTTAAGAATACTAAATATAGGGGCTGGAGAGATGACTCAGGGTTTAAGACTTTGCCTTGCAAGCAGAAGGTTCTGAATTCTGATCCCAGGCTCCACGTAAAAACACTAGGCTGAAATGATGGCAGCCTGCATTTCCTGCATGGCGAGTGGAGCCTGGGAAATCCCACAGGGAAGCATAAAGGAGGTAGAAGCAATCCAAGATGATTCCTGAAGTCACCCTTGGTCTTCCACAGGGATACTAGTGTCCTCTGACACACACACACACACACACACACACACAAAATAAATAATAAATAAATAAATAAATAAATAAATAAATAAATAAATAAATAATAAAAATGTTATATTCTTTTTAAAAAAGAATACTAAATATTGAATGCATCTGAAATTGAGCATGTTATGTGTCAAAATTCTGTGATACTAAAATACTCCAGTCCTTTTTGTGGGATTCAGTTAATAAAACATAGGCTGTGTTTAAGAGGTAATTTCTTTTTTGATTATTGGTTCTATATTTTAGGTAAAGAGATGTAGATTGCTTATGAAATCTAACTTACCTATTATTTTAGTTGTTTATTTTGGTATCATGTCTAAGAAACTATTTCTGAATTCAAGGTCCTACAAATGTATACTGTTAGGTTTCATTCTAAGTAAGTTATGTCCTATCTGTTTTGAAGTAATTATTTGTAATTATTTGAAGCAATTATTGTGTTTAATAACAAGCACGTATCCTGATCATTTTTTAAAATCCTGCAATGCCAATGATATCAAGAATGGTTTTATTCCAGACATAATATACTTCAAGATGGCAGCCTGGACAATTTAGCTTGAACTTGAGTGCATGCTTTGGACATTATTGAGTGGTTGCGGGACACATTAATGTGAAGTAACATATTCATGATGAAGCTTATTTTCAAAGTCTTATTTTATAAATTTTTTCACAATTGTTGAATCAAGCCTGCTAATTTATACAGTTTGTTTTCTTAGGGTGATTAGTGAGCCAAATATCAAGTTTTGTATGTATTTTCTGGAATTCACAACCCATCATTACACAGAAAAACAGACAGATGATCCTAAGAAGGGCAGATGTTGAAAGAAGAGCAAAACCAGAGATATGACTTTGATGATTGTTGCATATAATTTGAGGAAGGCTGCAATGAACAGAAACCAGTGGGGGAAACTGAGGACATGCACAGACATTAGTTAAAACAATGATAACAATTGAGACCTTGAGTCTTACTCCCATTGATGCCACAATGTTTGATAACATTTAAGATCCAATACTTCTATGGTTAGGGATATAGCTTGGTGTATCTGGCCCACAAGTGTGAGAACCAGACTCTAGGTCCAAGAATATATATTAGTCAGGCAGTCCCAGAAGCCACCCATAATACCATGAAAGAAAGACAGAGAATCCCAAGGGCAAACTAGCTGCTAGTCTAGCCAATTGGTGAGCTTTGTGTTCAATTGAAAGCCTGAATTGAAATATGAAAGTGGAAAGCCATCAAAAAAAGCACTAAGCAACAACTTCAGCACGACACACACACACACACATGCCTGCACAAGCACATGCACATGTATACACATATAAATCCACACGCACATGAACATGCATGCACAAACATTCACTCTCTCTCACATGCAATTACAAAAATAAAGTGAAAATATTTAATACTTTCTAATACTCCAAGTCTGTATTAGGTCCTGTTCCAAATATGTCTATTGACTCATTTAATTATCTAAATGTTATATGAGGCAAGCAGAATTTCACTTCAATTAACTGATTAGATAAACTGCATTTGTCCCAGGTAATAATTGTTAATGCTAGAATCAAAAGAACCTTAGTCCAAACAACTAGTTTTTTATCACCAGACTCCAACATGGTGTGTATTCTTCCATAGTATATCTAGATATAGTCAATTTTATATTTATATTCTGAGTTAAACCTAGAGCAAACCTGCAAGATATTGTCTTGTTGATGGAGCAAGGTATTACCCTAGGGACTAGTCTTGTGCAGTGGAATAAGATGGAGGGAACTGGTTGAGATAGTTGGCATCTATCCATACACTCGGCAGGAAAAACTGGTCTGACAAGTGGAAACTGTCGCTCTCTCAGCCATTACATGGATATTCTGTGACCAGTTCCCTCAATCCTTTGGTGATGCTGTGTGCTCTCCTGCCATATGTTGCAAAGAATTGTAACCTGAACTATTCTCAGAGAGTAAACTCTGTTCCTTAAAAAAAAAAAAAAACTATTCAACATTAAAATGTTGTAGATATGTTTTGTTTGTTTGTTTGTTTGTTTGTTTGTTTGTTTGTTTGTTTGTTTGTTTTAGGTAAAACTATTCAATACTTGACTTTTTTTTCAGAGCTGGACAATCCATTGTAAGGTCCTGCATTCAGAACCCTCTTGAGTCTTTTTTTTTTCTTCCACTCATACAAACTTGATAAGTTCCCCATTCCCTTCCCTCCCTCCATCCCTCCCCCCTTTTCCCCCCTCTTGCTCCCTCCCCCCTTTTCCCCTTCCTTTCCTCCCTTCCTTCTTTTCTCCCAGTAACCCCTCCCCCCCCCATTTCTGTAGCATCCTTTACTGTGCATGTCAAAGTTTCCTCTGGGTCCTTCTCTTCTGATGAGGTATAAGGATTCAGTAGCATTGCCTAGAGCTCTTTTTTGTGTTCCCCTTTAGTATAAGAACACTATTGTGGCTGTTAATCCCTTGTCTCTAAGGATCCTTGTGGGGGGTCAATGATATGTTAGTAATTGCGCAGGTCATGCAAAGTCCTATTATGATTACTTCAGCCCTAACTTGTGTGGAGTATCTTGCTTATCTTTGCTCCTCCCCATCTTTAGGCTCTTACAATCTTACAGCCCGCTCTTCCGCAAATTTCCCTGAGCTTTGGGATGGGGAGACATTAGGTTGGCCTGGTGCCTGGTGATTAATGTAGTGTCTCTGATGCTCTGAATCATGGTTTTTGTTTTTTTTTTCTTCCAGTTTTGCTGTTCCTGCACCACCCTTGGCTCCATCCTGATGGGTACTAGATGAAACCTCCTAGCCAAAGATAAAATAAAGTCTTATTATAAAAGTAGTTTAAAAGGTGGATGGAATAACAGTAGGAGACTGCGGTGAGGAGGAGTCAGTCTCCCATTTGCAGGATGGTTACCTTCTATTTGCTAGACTCTTTGCCTTCCCTGTCTGGTGAGACCAAATCCCATCAGCTGCAAGTAACCAGGAAGGAAAGTCTGTGAAGTTAACCAGATGTTTCATTACTTACTTGCAGTCCTTGATGGTGGCCTATTTTCTCTGCTGTAGCATGATCCCCTGTCTCCTTGTTTCTGGCGGGGCCCTCCTTCCCCTTCCTTCCTGTTTATAATCTTTGCAATTACTGTAGGTATTACAGAGTTTTATCTTTGAGTGTGTCACTAAGTGGGTTTGGTACTGGGATCCACCTATTAGGGAGTACATATGGTGCTTAATTTTCTGTGTCTGGGATACTTCCCTCATTATAATTTTTTTCTAATTCCATCCATTTCCCAGCAAATTTCATTAATTCATCATTTTTGATGTCTGAGTAGTATTCCATTGTATAAATGTACCACATTTTCTTTATCCACTCGTCAACTGTTGGGGGCATTTTGGTTGATTCCATGACTTTGTTGTTGTAAACAGTGCTGCAATGAACATGGTTGTGCTTGTGCCATTGAGGTGAATTTTTGCTGTATGGGGGATTATTCCCAAAAGTGGAATAGCAGAGTCATATGGCATTTCAATCTTTAACTTTTTAAATATTTATTATTTATTCAGTTGTGTGTGTATGCGTGTGTGTGTGTGTGTGTGTGTGTGTGTGTGTGTGTGTGTGTGTGTGTAAAACCACGGACGAATTCGGGAACCACCATGGACGCCTCCACCTCTTTGTTTACTCTGCCCTACCAGGACCAGAAACGCAGGCCGCCCCCGCTTCTGCCAGGCGTCTATATGTGGACCTAAAATCAGAACTCGGGACCTTCCGCCTGCAAGGCAGAGGCTTAACCCCTGAACCACCTCCCCAGCCCTCAATCTTTAACTTTTTTAAGAATCGCCAGACTGCTCTCCAGAATGGTTGCATAAGCCTGCATTCCCACCAGCAATATAGGATAGTTCCCTTCATCACCACATCTTTTCCAGCATTTGGTGTTATATGTATTGTGGATTTTTGACATCCTGACCAGGGTGAGATGATATCTCAGGGAGGTTTTGATTTTCATTCCCTGATGGCTAAGGATGTGGAGCATTTCTTGAGCTCATTGGACTAGGCCTCTTGAGTCTTTATCAAGCATCCCACCACCTAGGTATCTCCTCCCAAACTCACATTTTAAATTTTACATATTTGACCACACAGGTTGTTACTTTTATTATCAAAATTATATTTCATCTATGTATATATACATATAATTGACTTATTCATCTGCTTTCTGAGTCCAAGGCAATGATCTCTCATAATAAACATCAGCATTGATGAGTAGAGAATCATGGTAAATAAGCAACACTGTTGAGAAGAGAGAGGCACATAAAACACAGCATAAATGTAGCTTCAGGATGATTTCCTTAGATTACGGTTTTCAACGTCATCATTTTGCAAGCTAAACAAATAACCATTATTGGTGTTAACAGTTTATATAATTTTCACTTACAGAATATTGCTAGGTCACAGTATTATATTTCTTGTTCATCAGTGTTATTTGGAAGTTTCTAGATATCCTCACTGCAACCACTATCGAGTGTCAATAAAAGTATAAGTGTGTTCAAAGTTTTAACTTGTATATTTTTAGGTAGGGACCTAAATTCACATTATGTTACAAGTGAATATGATTTTTTTACCTAATCCATTGATCCTTCCATTTTTGTATTGAAATTTTTGACTGCATATGATTTTGGAAAAGAGGTTTTTACAAATTATGCTCCTCCCCTCCCCTCCAAGAAAGAATAAGGAAGTAGCAGAAAAATGGAAGAGAATGATGATGGAATGTGAGCAATAGCACTTTTTAGAGTTGAGTATTTCTTCAGGACAGGATTTCAAGTATCTGACATATTCCTATGGACTTCAGTTTCTGTTATCTTACCATTACCAAACCATCCTTTTGCTCACATATATGAGAGCTGAGCTGGTTTTAAATCATGATTATTTAGCCAACGATTGCTGCAAAGGCATTTCAGGAATCCAGAATTTACTTCTTACCATTCTATACACATTTAAAACTGGCATGTGTCTACTAATGATGGGTCAACAGAGGTTTGTTATGTTTCTCCTTCAAGGCACCAGTTCCCTGTGGTTGGGATCTAGTGTTCCTTCAGATCATTGGGTTCAGAAAAGATAATAGGGACTTGCACTCTGGAAAAGTTGCACTTACTAGTCTTACAATTCTGGACTTCAATTCTTGATTCCATCCACCAAACCAGAGAACCATAACAGTTGTGGCCTCCACCCTTCAGTCACCTCACACCTCATTGCCTTCAGTCCTTCCTGTTAAACCAGCAGGTTTTTTTTCATGAGTGGATCATTGTCTTTCAAATTGGACACAGTCACTGATGTTGCCCATGTTGGTACTAGTGGAAGGGACATAGTGGGAGTGACCACGAAGCAGTTTAAGGAAAGAGGGGCAAATTGGTGTGGTTTGGGATATGGTACACTGAGGTGATAGCTGCTTCAGTTCAAATGGAAAATTGGTATGCTGCCTGGTTGGTAGCCTGGAAGGTAAATCAGACTTGCCTGGACATCAGTGGTCACCAGAGTTTCTCAAGCAAATGTGAGGAAGGAGATATAGTTAAGATTGGGAAGACTCTTCTGAAACCGACAGAAGAGTGTCAGAAATTTCTGTCAGATGTTCCCTGTGCTCTGCTTGGGTATAGTAAGGGTGATTCCTTTGCTATTTTGAAAACTAGGTCGGTGAAATTCCCACCATAACGTGGAAGGACGTCATGAAAAAGGGTCAGAAACATGTGGTACAGCTTTTATTGAAAGGTAACATTTTTTTCTGTGAACTTATGAGATAGTTCAGGTTGCTTATTATGATTGTTCTTTATTTGTTAATTTTAAAGTCACTCTACAGTTATAATAAATTAATAGAAATAGTTGGTTTGATTTTCTTGTTAACACCAGTGATCCTTCACTTGGGTAGATATGGTGTAAAATAAGGAAAGGGGTATATAGAACTTGATGTTATGATCCTCTGACCATTGTACTAAATGAGGCTATATTGTCTTATTGTTTTCATTGGTTTTTTTTTTTTGCATTGTTAGGATTCAAGTAATGAAAGATATTTTGAAATTGCAGGAAGATAAGAGACTCTTAAGAAATGATTATGAAGTTCTCCAAAGGGGCAGAAGTTGCAGAGGCACTCATTTATCTGCACAGGCATGGTAAGATAGGGCAGGCTACTCTCTTCTCACAGCACAGCATAGCTTATCTTTTCACAGTCTTTCCCTGCTGGAATGTCAGATACACACAACTAACTCCTGGATGTGCTGTTCTGGGTGGGTAGACATGAGAAGGATGTGGTTGCTTTCCCTGGTATGAATTGCAGGTTTATGTACAGATATATACCCTCTACCTAGGAAGATCATATCCAGTTTTCACCTGGCTGCCGCAGTAGTTTTTCCCTTACAGAGCACCTGGGAGAGAGGACTAGAAGAATTTTCATACGCTCCTCCAGTGAAGTGTTCACAGATATCTCTACACAATGTCTAGGTGAAAGAGGGGAACTAAAGGGAGAGTACAGGGATCTGTAAACTCTGCCTTTTAGCAGTAGAAGCAGTCCAGTGTCCTTGTTTGTGTTCCTGTTCTTCAATAAATTAGAATGGTAGAGTTTCTGTCCTTATGCCATAGAGAGTATGTCCTGCCAGGACCTCATATACTGGTAGTCCTCATCACTTCCAGAAAATTTGAAATTGTTTTCAAATGACCTTTTGGTTTTTTAAAATGCCCACCATCATTGATTATAGAGTGCACAGCCTGATTTTCCACATCAAAGCAGATTCAGCAATATAAATGCAATCCCTCCTTCACATAGACCCTATTCCATCTGCAGACAAGGAATGTTCAGAAGTCAAATTTTGTGCTTACATTGTAAATGGTATCATCTGGAAGAGCTAATTTTCTGCCACTTCAGCCTTAGCTGATAAGTGATAAAAATTTGAATGTACACAATTTTCTATTTCAGTGTCATTTAATATATTTCTTCCCATTTAATAAAGTTTAAATAATAACATTGATACATACTCTAGCATGAATTCTTAAAATTAAAAAGTAGTAAATTGGCATCCTAAGTATTCATTGTAGATTTACTTAGGCCATATTGCTAGAAAATAAAAAGTTGTAAATTACTTTACACTTGTATGTGAAAGAAATATATGTACATATAATAAGTATATATGTAACTATTTAAGAAAATATTCCAAGTAGAGGCCAAAAGAGCAAATCAAATCTTGAGGAGACAGGTTCACTCACCACTTCATGTATTTATACATATTTTCATATTCCCTGACTTTTTTTTTTACTCTGTGTGTGTGTGTGTGTGTGTGTGTGTGTGTGTGTGTGTATTAGAGGGCACTGTGAGTCCCTGTGGACTTCAGGAATCCTACTGGAATGCTTGTACCTCCTTCTTCCTTCACTCTCTGGGATTTCCCTAGCTCTGCTCACCAGGACTGGAACTACAGGCTACCACCTTTTCTGCCTGAAGTTTTTATGTGGGACCTAGGATCACAACCTTCTACTTTTGAGGCAGAGTCAACACCTGAGCCCTTTCTCCAGCCCAGTATTCCTTGATTTTTGAGGGAGGAGGATTGTATGTCTCATCTAAAACTGAGTGATTAAACAGTCATCTGTTCTCCTTGGACCATCAACTATTACTGAGCAAACATTTTGGGCTACAGATTGTTAATTGCATAAATCTAGAGGCTTGGACTGGAGAGATGGCTCAGAGGTTAAGACTGTGCCTCAAAAGCATAAGGTCCTGAATTTGGATCCCAGGTCTCATAAATACCAGGTGGAAACAGCAGAGGCTTGCACTTTCCACCCTGGTGGGTAGAGCCTGGGAAATCCCAGAGTGAAGCAAAAGGAGATAGAAGCAATTCAGGATGGCTCCCCAAGTCACACTTGGTCCCCCACAGGGACACATGCTACACACACACACACACACACACACACACACATACCAAATAAACTTTTTTAAAAAATCTGGAGGGTTAATGCTATTGTCTGTATATGAGAGAGAACATGTGGCTTTTGTCTTTATGGAACTAACTTATTTCACTCAGTATAATTTTTCTCCATAAGCAGTTTAATTAAAAAAGAGGACAGCCATTATTTTTGTAGATTACCTAGGGATATAACTTGCAAAGGCTTTAAAGTATTAAAATATAAATAATAATATGATGTTTAAGGGCGGTTCAGTTTACCTGAAAAACTTAGAAATTAGAAAAGAAGAAAACCATTCCTGTGAAATTTCATTTAGAATAGAATTTTGACCTTTTTTATCCTTTCAAAATTTCATACATCTGTGTAATGAGCTTCAATCATATTGACCTACTATCCTATATTATCCTGTTTCCTCCCACTGATCCTTTTCTTTCTCCCCAGTCCTCCCCTTATTTCATCTTTTTTCTTCCTTCCTTTTCTTTTTCTTTCTCTCTCTTTTCCCTCCCTCCCTCTTTTCTTCCTTCCTTCCTTCCTTCCTTCCTTCCTTCCTTCCTTCCTTCCTTCCTTCTTTCCTTTCTTCCTTCCTTTCTTCTTTCTTTCTCTCTCTCTTGCCCAATACATGAGTGGAAGTAAGGTGGAATCTTCGTAGTTAGAGAAATTTTTCCCTGAAAGGGTTTCTAGTGCCTGACATATTATCATTGTAGTTTATGCTGTTTTGCAGTTTTCCAAGCAACCTTTTTCTACTGTGTACAGAGATCACCATAAGAGTGAGTGTAAACCAGGGTTATCTAGCCAGCTCTTATCTTCTAAGATTTACATCCTACTCTGGCGCCCCGCGTTTACAGAGATTTCTGTAGTCCCTCCCTCAAGGTATTAGCACAGAGAAAGCTTGGCGTTCATTGGTTCCCGACCTCAAGTGATTCCTTTGAAAGAAGCTGCTGGAGGAGTACCCACACACACACACACACACCTTGCTGTGTGGCAAGCATGCGCGCATGTGTCATCGCTGGAGGGTTGTGCTAGCTCTGTTGCACAGATTGGGGGTGGGGCGTGTGAAAATTCTGCAGATGCAGCTGGTCCTGCTCAGAGAAGTTCCTGGAGATGACGGCTGCCTCTGCATGATGAACGGTCAGCAGAGACGATGAAGGTCAGGTCTTTGGGAGATACCTTTCACATGGGGAACGTTCATTTTTACTCATCAGGTACCCTAAGATTTTAGGGCTTAGGATGTTGAGTTATGACTTGGCAATTCTGTACCCAAAGTCTTTGATCTGGAGAGCCCGATCCTAAACCTATGGTGGGAGGGCGTGGTTTCAAGTGACTTGCTCTGCGTTGCCCTAGCTTCACATTGCCTCTGAATCAGTCTGCCGTTGTCAAGTCAGTTTCTCTGAGTTAAAGTTTGTCTTCCCAATTTGAGGCAGTGGTTGCAGGTTAGTGGTGTAGGGGGAGTGAGGGCAGGGACTAGAAAAACACACAATTGGTTTGGAGGCTGAGGTGGCAGGCAGCCGTAGAGCATTTACATTATGTCTCTGCCTAGTATTTGGGGGTGTGAGGTGGTGGTTACTTTAAAGAAATTTGAGTGCAACGCAGGAGAAAACTTGGGAGTGACAGCAAAATTGAGAATCCATGAGTTAGATATTACAGATCATGACAGTATGGAACTACCAGGGTTTCTGCCCCTGTGGGAGTGTGCGTGTTAGGGTTATAGCGTAGGAAGTACTGCATCCTTGGCGAAAATAAGAAAGAGTGGTGGACAGAGTAAATTAGATTAAAGAGGGAATGTCATTAGTGTGTGTCTGAGCTGAATGAGTGAGTCAGCAGAATTACCAGGAAAGGTGTGGGGTGAAAGCAAGCATCTGGCACAGAAAGCAAGCATCTGGCACAGAAGGTAATTGCTGGAAAAATAACCATATAAATGTTCTGAGATCTCACAGGGCAATTCAGTTTGGATATTGTGATCATGCTTTAGTGTCTTTTATTTATTATTTTTGCAATATTACCCAGATCCTACAATAATATCTGATTTTGTTTTAGTGTTTATCTTGATTTACTCTGATCTTTTGCTTTGGCCTAATTTCCTGTGGTGCTCGCTGTTTATAAGATATATAAGTAGCAAGCAAATTTTTCTTTTAGGCCTCTCCTGACAGATAAGGCCACAGCACATGCCTTTTTTGTTCTTGGCATGGTAATTTTGTTTTTCATCAAGCTGGTGTTTTGAATCAAGACTTTGAAGAGTATCTTCAAATACAAAGGTACGATGATCAGTACCAGCAACCAAAGGAGGCCATTTTTTCAGAAGTTCCAGCACAAGATGGTGGCCTCTTCCCCGCAGCACAGAAAGGGTAATGTCATGGGTTTGCTTGTTTGCTTAGTTTATCACAGCTGGAATTACCACTCTACCCTAAAAGTGCTGCAGTAGGGTAGGGAGTTGTGCACAGGGGCACAACGGAGAAGATGGGTACTCCTGCTTTGGTCTGGGAACGATGGCTGCAATGTGCCTCCCATGACTGCCACTTCTGCTTCATCATGTTTCAGTGGAGTGGCAGTAGAGGAGCATGGGATTGCAAGGCTCCCCTTAGTCAGATTGATAGCTGACCCATCCCACAGTGTCACAGTGAAGGAGGGGAAATGAATGCAGGAAACATCAGGGATTTTTGCAGCCTCCATTGTCATGGGTTGGCAGATTTCCCCATGTCACTGATCTTCTGTATTTTTGTAAACTGATGCCGTGTAAATCTTCAGGCATGTAAAGGCATGAACACTTAGATCATACTGGGTTACCTCAGGCAACCACCATCATTACTAGAGATTGTTACTCTGTTTTCAAATGTTCCCATTAATTTTTATATATCTCCTTTATGTGTTGCACATAGTGTGATTCTCCATTTTGCCAAAAAGACTTCAACAACCTTTTATCAAAACTCCATTACATTCTCTACTTGCTTTCCACACAATGATACAATTAAGTAAAAACAAAACAAAACACTGATTTACTTCTTCATAAACATGGATGCCTATGTATATCAAAGAAAGGAAATAAGAAAAACAGTATATTATCAAGTTTTTGCTGTGTGCTCTTAATCCTAGTTTATGGGAAGTTAAACAATGAAGATCAATAAATGAAGCCAGCACTGACTACACAGTGAGTTAAGCCCCAACTAGCTGCCATATTGAGACCTCGTCTCACAACAAAGAAATAATTTTTTAAATGACACACTATGCCATTAAGAAATGTCAGCTTTGAAAATTTATAACAAATGAGAAATGGTAAATGCAGAATATAAAATGTTAACAGTTTTCAATGAACAATAAAATGAAAAGAGGGACACTCACTGTTTTGAATGCGATTAATAGCCATTTGATTAGCCCTTAGGTGAAATATGTATTAAAATCAAGCACTCATTTCTTTTTCTTTCAAGTTGTCAACAAAATTAATTTTTGCCCATTTTTTAAGGTTTTGCTTCATTTGAATTTTTTGTTTTTATTTACTTTTAATGTTGCGTACATGAATATAGCAAATTCATAATACTTTCAACTTTTTACCCCTCAGTCCCATGTCCCATCTTCCCTCCTTTTCCCCTTTCAACCCTTCATCTCCATCCTATTTTCAAATCTTTTCACCTCTGTAGCCCACTGTTTTCCATCAAGTTTGTCTTTGATAACTATGCCTGATATGCTTCTTGCTCCAGCAATTATCATAGATCAGTGGGTATACCATTGAAGAAAGCATCTTTCTTTTCATCTCCATTAGCATTAGTCCTTGTCAATTTCTCTCAAAAATGCAATTATAATATATGTGTCAAGTCATCTTTGCCTCACTGGGACACATTCCACTTGGTCAACATGAATGATTTATTTGTTGTTCTATTGAATTTTGTTTTCTAGTACTTTGCACATATTTCTGTACTATTAATACTTTCTTTAGAGATTTCAACTGTCTTCTTATTTGCATGTAATTGTTTGATATTGATATCAGGGATAAGGCTAGCCTTCTAAAATAAGTTTTCATAGTATTCATTTCCTTTCAAATTTTTAATATTTTTTAAATTTATTTGACAGAATCATATATGTATACAGTATTTTGATTATTTCCATCCCTAATACATACCCTCAAACCTTCCAACATGCCCCTTCTTTTGCAAGTTTTTGAAAAGTTTGAATATTGATATTGTTTAGGGTTAATTTTGTTTGTTGGTTTGATTGGATTGAGAAATACCTAGAAGATCAGTAAAAGCACACTTCTGTGAGTATTCATGAGAGTATTTCTATAGATAATTAGCTGTTGGGAGTGGGAACCTGTGACGATAAGTAGAAAAAAATCTAATCATAGATTGGATGTGGCATGGGTTGAGAGGAAAAAAGTGAGAAGACTGGAAGCTCTGGTTTTTCTCTCTACTTCTGGCTTCCATAATTTGATTTTTTTTCTGCTTTGGCGTCTTTTCCCTTCACAAGATGTGCTCATAACATCTGAAAATGTGAGTCAGTGTGAATAATTCCTGACTTCAAGGTATTAGTCACAAAGATAGAAAAAGTAATTCATACAGTAAATTTCCCCTAGATGTGGGACATTGTGAATATCTCTCTGTCTATTGAGAATGCCATGCATAGGGTCATGTATGACAGCAATGATGAGGGATTGAAGCCCTAGACAATGGTAGAACTTAGCTCAAAGATCTTCTGAGATGCCAAAGACCGCAGCTCTCTCTAAATGCCCCTGAGAATATCCAGACCGACATACTGTCACTAATAAATTATATCAGACTTTAAAAATTTACACCAATGTTCTTCAAAATACTCCATAGAGATAAAGGAACACTACCAGTCTTACTTTATGAAGCCTGTAGTATCCTGACACCCAAAACAAATAAAGTCAAACTGAAGCAAAAATAAATAAATAAACAAATAAAATAATGGCAACAAAACTCAGAAAAGTTTTGAGCAGTCTAAGTATGGGTTAATACATATCAACCAATAAATACACACATCCTATAAAGAGACAGAAGCAGTACAGTCATCTCAGCACATGCAGAATGGCCTTTAGCAAAGTACAATCAATATACCTTTATGATAAAAAAAATTCTGACTTTCAATGGTTTCCAGAGGCCTACTATCTACTACGTGATGTCACGGCCAATGTGGCAACTCATGCAACAAATCCAGAGCCACGGCTTCCCGCCGGAAGTGGAGGAGCAGGACGTCAGCGCCCTTCCCATGTCCTGTGCTCAGGAAAGTGGGCTGGACCGGCCCCCGGCCGCCTGCGCTTCTGCCAGCATCAATGTGTAGATAGCTCTTGTAGCTTGAAGTAAGGGCTCTGGGGACCATTTAACTTGATTACTGCTAGTTTTGAAGGGTCTTTGGAAGAGTAGGGTTGGCACAGATGCAGCCATGTGGAAGGCTAGGAGATGGGGTCACACTTATCTGTGTTCCTATGGAAACTATTTGAATATTTGTTTTATATGGATTTTTATTCACTTTTCAAACCTGATACTAGAGTGTGCCCCTCAGCTGCTGAGCAAGCATTTGTAGCTTGTACAATGGCAGAATGGGCCAAAAACTTAAGTGTTGTGACCCATTTTGAAAATAAAGTCTCTTGAAAGAATTAGAAAAAAAAATTCTGAAAAAACATAGGATTTAAGCACATTAAAATCTATGCTTAACAAGCTTGAACTCAATGTTGAACTAAATCATAATAAAATTAAAGGCATTTCCACTTGAATCAGTAATGAAAAGAGTTGTCTAAATTCTCTACAGTTGCAATATAGTCCTTGAATTGTTACCTAGAGCTGTAAAAACAGATTTAAAAATGAAAGTAAAGGATACAAACAGAAAAGTAAAAAATCAAATTATATTTATTTTCAAAGTATGTGATCTAATATGTAACAGACCACAAGATGTGATCAGAAAATTATTATAGTTGATAAAGCTTTTCAAAAATCTCCCTACAAAAACTAGTAGGACAGAATAATGATTGTACTAGGACAGAAACCATGGAAACAACCCCATTCATACTTAGGAATAATCCTAACCAAGCAAGTGAAAGATTCCTAAAATGTAAATTTTAACTGATGAAGATAAAATATTTTTGAGACTCAGAAATTTAATATTTCAACCCTCTGAGATTATCATGACATCTGAGCAAGAATGAAGACCGTAATTACTCAATTACCTTCTATCTCAGGGTCTTATTTACCATCAGCTTGCCCAACAGGCTCATCTATTTACTGATAAATTGAAATTTCCCCATGAAGGGGACTGTATATTTACACATTCCCTCAGCTATCAATCACCAGCAATGAATGAATGACCCCATAAGTCAGATTTCCAGTGGATGCTTTACTGTGATCCTGTTTCTACACTCCTCTTTGTCTGCCTCAGTCCATTCAACCAGCCTATTCACATCTGTAAATTTTAAGTACCCAATTAACTTTTTGCATGGTTTTCTGAGGAGACATGAATGATAATTATCTCAGTCAACAGACCAAGGCCTAGTTTGCATATCCAGAGGATATATGCAGAAGAAGTTCTAGGCATTACAGAAGTGTGGACGACTCAAAGTCAGCTGCATCATCAAGTACCCCAACACAGAATGGCTCAAAAAAAATGAAACCCTGGTATTCCCTCCACAACTTACAGTTGCTTCTTCTAGAAAGACTATACTCTCTCCAACAATTGTTTACTAATTTTATAACCTAGGGCATAGATCTTAAGATCTTGTGAGTTTCTTGAGATGTGTTAAGTTTTGTCAGCTGTTTCAGTCTTCTAGACCTATCTACAAGAGGACATGTTTCCAGTTGCAGGGAATCATTGTTGTTTGTTCGGTTCATTAGTTACTATCAACTAAGCTCAAACTCATAGAAGATATAAATAAAAGGAAAACTCAAGAGTCATAAAATTTACAAAGAAAAATGTATGGATGGTATTTACCAGCAGATCCTGCACAAAGAAAGGAAATGTTTGATATGGGAAATATTTGAGAAAGTTTAAAGTACAAAATTAATAGCCAAAGAATTTTTTGGTAGGATAAAACTTCCTTTAATCTTCTGTGAAAGCTGCTGAATCAGGCCATAAACTCTCCTCCTAGAAAGAGATCTCTAAACTCCTAATCCTTTCATTCCTTGACTTGCATTTCAAAACTACATGCCACACTATGGCTTGAGGAATTAGTCACTTCTGTATTCACAGCACCACCTAGTAGCCAACAAAACGGGAATTGGAAGACAGCGGTAGGGTGGGCGACAAATAAGACAATGGCGATAAAAATTCTGAAAAGTTAGAGGTCAAAAGTGAGAAAATAGCTGTGTATATTTCAGCAGGTTTTCTAAAAATTTGTGATTCAAAGTTAAAGCATAATGCATAATTAATGTAGAAGAAGTTAATTTATAATGATTCCCACTAAAGGAAAATGGAAGATTTGTTCCTTTCTATTTTTCCTATCACCTACTACACTTACAGCTGAAGTTAAAGATCTTTATGACTCCCGTTAAGCTGACTGAATTTACATAAAAATATGGATGTGCATAAGTATGGACATATACAAAGTTTATATTTGACTGTGAAATTATTTCAATTGACTTTGCGCTATGATATTTATCCTCAATTAATTGTGTGTGGGGGCTTGTCTGTCTGCAAATTTGTCTCTAAAGTGCTTGAGAGGAAACTCTTTTTTTTTTTTCTTTTTTCAATGTTTATTTGTTTTTTTTTTCCAATCATGCAAAGTTAATAGGTACCCCATCGCCTCCAACCCTCCCCGGTCCCCCTTGCTCCCTTCCCCTCTTTTCCTCTTCCTTTTATCCCCGTCCCTCCCTTTCTCCCAATGTCACCCTCTTCCCAACCATTCCTTGGAGCATCCTTTAGCGTGAATGTCAAACTTCCCTCTGAGTCCTCCACTCTAATGAGGTGTGAGGACTCAGTGGCATTGCCCAGAGCCCTTTGTTGTGCTCCCCTTTAATATGGGAACACTATTGTGACTGTTAATCCCTTGCCTCTAAGGATCCTAGTCCCTGTGATCCATGTTAGACTTTGGGGGACTCTTAAGCTAAAACATTGAAGAATTGTGCTGTTGCACACTTTACAGCATGGCGGTGATGCCCTGGCTCCATCTGCATGGAGACGCTGGGCCTTGGATGCTTCCCCTGTTTGTGCTCTGGCCTCACTGCAGACTTCCAGTGTTTCTGCCAGCATTTCCGGGAGAAAGCAGGAAGTAAGCTATGAAGGGGCGGGGCAGGGACACCAAGGGCAGATGCTGGTGGCCACTGGCAGCTGTGGCTCTTGCAGGGCGAAGCCTGGCTCACTCCTCCCCCTGTGGTTTCCTTTTTCTGCTCCTGGGTTGCTGGTTTTCCTTAAAACTTTCATAGGGAAAGTTCTTTAAGTTCTTTGTACACCAAAAACTTTAGCGTGTATTATTTTCCTTAGGGTTCCTTTTGTTGTTTTAGTTTTTGTTCCTTAACTTTAACACAGAGCTGTTTACATTTCTTTGTTGTTTTTATTTTCCCAGAAAAACAGCTCTAGTTTTTACTGTGGTATATATCTATCTATAGATAGATATTCTCTAGATAGATATATATAATAATGACATAACCTTGTACCCTTTCAACAGTAATAGTTGCATTTCTGTTACAATAATGGATGTAAATTTATATTAGGATTATCATAAATATTGTTTTAATAACTTACTTTATTTACATTTGTCTACATTCTCTTATTTTTTCCCAAAACTTTTTAAACGTTTTTAAACAATAAGAGTCACAAAATTGATACATTTTCCAAATACATTTGTAGAACTATCAGAGAGTCAAGTATTAGCAAAACAGGGAAAATCTCTATACAAGCTTCAGATGCTGTCTTTTTTTATCAATTTTTTTTTATTTTTATTTTTTCCACTCATACAAACTTAATATGTACCCGGTCCCCTCCCTCCTCCACCCCTCCCCAGATCCCATTGCTCCCTCCCCCCTTTTCTCCTTCCTTTACCCTCCTCCCTCCCTTTCTCCCAGTGCCCCCTTTTCCCCCAATCCCTGGAGCATCCTTTAGTGTGAATGTCAAACTTCCCTCTGGGTCCTCCTCTCTGATGAGGTGTAAGGACTTAGTAGCATTGCCTAGATCCCTTTCTTGTGCACCACTTTAGTATGGGAACACTATTGTGACTGCTAATCCTTTGCCTCTAAGAATCCTAGTGCCTGTGATCCATGCTAGACTTTGGGGGGGGGGGTCATTGATATGTTGGTCATTGCGCAGGTCATGCAAAGTCCTATTGTGGTTACTTTGGCCCTACCTTGTGTGGAGTATCTTGTATATCGTTGCTCCTCCCCATCTTTAGGCTCTTACAATCTCACCGCCCCCTCTTCCACAAATTTCCCTGAGCTTTAGGATGGGGAGAGATTAGGCTGGTCTGGTTTCAGGTGATTAATGTAGGTGCTCTGATGTTCTGAATTATGGTTTGTTGTTTTTTTCAGTTTTGCTGTTCCTGCACCACCCTTGGCTCCATCCTGATTGGTATAGATTGGTATAGGATGTAATCTTTTAGCCAAAGATAGAAGGCTGTTAAAATAGAGTCTTACTATACAAATAGAGTTAGATGGAATAAGAGTAGGAGACAGAGGGGGGGCAGTCTCCCATTTGCAGGATGGTTATCATCTATCTGCCAGACTCTATGCTCTACCTGACTGGGGAGATCAATCCCCCCCCCACCCAGATGCTGTCTTGATGACTCTCTTCTCTCTGGAGTTGGTGGAACCTAGTGGTTTGTAAAATTAATATATTCCAGAAGATTTTACCTGATTATTATAAAGATGTTTCCTAAAATACAGAGGTGGACAATGAATGGCTATTAAGAAAACTGAAAGCCCAAAACAATTTATCTCTGTACTTGTAACATTCCAATTCTCCGCAGTCAATCAACATTGTAGAATTTTTAGCATAACTGTACTTTTTTCTGAGAAATTTGATTTCCATAACCATACAAATAATACTTATTTTTAAAGCACTCAGGTTTCATTGTGTATCCCAGGCTGGCCTGGAACACTCAGTGACACTCCTACTTCCAGATACTGAGTCTGGCATTTCAGAACTGTAATGCCTGATTCAAAGAAATCATCTACTTACAGTGTTATTTTTTGTTTTATTCAAAAATTTAATAGCATTTAGTGTAGTCAATGAAATTAAATATGTTATTTAACAGATAAGATCAGTCTTTTTCCCATTCCCCAAAGCAATCACATTTAGTCATTGGGAATATTTTTATATAGTTTTGTTTCTATTCTGTGTGTGTATATTTTTCCTGTTATATTTGTTAATATTTGAATTTCTTAAATGATACAAAACTCTGTGTGTGTGTGTGTGTGTGTGTGTGTGTGTGTGTGTGTGTGTGTGTGTATGTATATGTGTGGAGGGGCTGGAGAGATGGCTCAGGAGTTAAGCCTCTGCCTTGCAAGCAGAGGGTCCTGATTTCGGATTCTAGATCCCACCTACAAACACCCGCACTTCTGGTCCTGGTGGGCGGGGCCTGTGAATCCCGGGGCAGAGCAAAAAGGAGGTAGAGGCAGTCCACGATGATTCTCGAATTCGAATTCACCCTTGGTTCTACACATACACACACACACACACCACACTCACACACACAATTGAATATATGTGTGTGTGTGTGTGTGTGTGTGTGTGTGTGTGTGTGTGTGTATGGAGTAATTGCAAGAAGAATTTATTGGGGAATAAAGAGAACAGACTGTATTCTGAATCCAATATGAAAAAGTGGCAATTTATGATCAGGGATCAATGGTGATGAATAGATGAAAAGTTACTAAAAAGCAACAGCAAGAGATAAGAGGATTATAGCTAAACTGAATTAACAGGATACTTTCTGGAGTTTATTATTGTTAAGGCAAATGTGATCATGTTATTGGGATTTTTAATATGCCTTAGAGACATGACAATCTTGTTTCTAGACACACATCCCCCATATGCTAAGTAAAGATAAAAGTGACAGTGAAAGATAGAATAATTGATTCAATATGGCCACATTGGGAAAAAGAATAAGTAAAGGAATCTAGTTTCCTTCAGTTCTGTCTTCAGAATTCCAAAATGACACATGTAAATAGATGATTAAGATATGGTCCTACAGACTATTGATGATTAATCATTGTCTTGGATCCAGTCCATCCTACAAGACAGTCCAGTAAGTTGTCAGTACTGTGTGCCAAGTATTGTGAAATAGAAGACGTGTATGGTATATCCTTTGAATTTTATCATTATATAAATTAGAGAAATAAAATGTACTTCCAACTTAAAAATGGCAGTTTGCATTGTAATATAAACGTACAATCACTGATCTGGGTCTGGGATCTGCTTCACATCTGTAAAGTAGGAAAACTATCACTTTTTTTGTTTTTGATAATAGCAAAAGAGATAAGACTGTATATTTTATGGTTTTTTATTTATTTATTAATAAAAGTTTGTTGGAAAACAGCCATAAACATTCATTCATGTATTGTTTATAGATGCCTGTATACTGTAGTAGGACAGTCCAATAGATTACAGGCAGATAATATGATCACCAGCTAATTCAAAATTATTTTACCTTTGATCTTCATACCACCAATAATCAGTGTGAGTCCAAAGCTTTGATATGGTAAATAGGATGAAGTCTATACTTAGACAATTGAAAATAGATATGGAAACTGACAATACTACAGCAGGATTCCTTTACAAAACTATCCCCACAGTTCCTGAATAGTTTGCTTCCCTTTGGCTACTACATTAACCAAGATGATTCTCGATTGTGTAGAAGAGAGAAACAGAGAGAGAGAGAAAGAGAGAGAGAGAGAGACTAGGAATGTAATTCTGTCTGAATGCATCTTTAGCAATAGCACAGATCAATACTGAGTTCAATCCCAACAACAAGCAATAAAAATAAAGCAAACAAATAGAAATCATGAAATTTGCAAGCTATGTTGCCCAAGAATTTCTTTAAGTGGTGAAAATTTCCAATTTTTTTCTATTAGAAAATAGACTTTTCTAGTTCAATTGTTCAATTGTCTCCATAACAACTTGACTGGAAAGAAATGAAAAGAAAGTGGGAGGAGAAGAGCACTCTCTGAATTTCCCTTTCAACTATTTGGACAGGATCAGAACAAGAGCACTTCCTTTGGAGATCTCTCAACCCTAAAATTAGCACTTCTGGGTTTCGAGGTATTCACAAGACATGAAAACAAATCATCAGTACTTAAAAGTATTAAAACACAGTATTCATATTTGACTACCATTTCTACTTCCTATCAGAGTCTTCAAACATATGTTCATGCATTTTAATCATGAAGCATAAACAACCAGACTTAATGCCTAGGATAATGCCTTTTCTGAAAAATTAAACTTTAGTTGGCAGTTTGAATTTTATTCAAAATGGAACAATAAATAATTTGTGTATACAAATCCATATTTATAATCTTAAAATATACTATTCAAACTAAGTTAATTCTTCATTTCACTGCTTAACTTTCCCTTAATCTATTCATATTAGTAAATTTTTGACAAATTTTCAGTTATAATGATTGTCATAGTTAAGCACAGGTGTCAAGTTGACTGTTGAGGGTTTGAGCTCTGGGCACATTTGTGGAGAATTAATGGTTGAGTTAGGCCCAGAGCAAACCTGCAAGAGATTGTGTAGCTGATGGAGCAGACCCAGCCCATGGTGGGTGGGACTAGGCTCTGAACAGGTAAATAAAATACAGAGAGGTAGTTGAGGAAATTGGCATCCTGTGTACACTTGGCCAGACATGCTGGTCTGCCAAGTAAGGATTGTCCATCTCTCAGCCGTTATGTGGTAATGATGTGGTTAGTTCCATCGGCCCTGGTATTGGTGCGTATTCTCCCATCAAGCGGGACTGAGGACTGTAACCGGACTGTCAGTAAGGAAATAAACCCCTTGTTCCCTTAAGCTGTTTGATAGTCATATATTGGCAACCATGCAGGTGAACTGCAACAATGATGTTGATTGTTACTTTTTTACTTTTTAAACCCTGAGCCATTTCTCCTGCTAAGTAATGAGTTTTAAAGGACTTTTTCATATACATATATAAAGTATCTTTTTTTCTCCCACATTTTATTTTTTCTTAATCATACAAGCTCAATAGGTACTCCCATTCTCTCCCTCCCCCTCTTTTCCCCCATGGTCACCAATTCCACTCTCTCTTCTTCCTTACACCCCTCTCTCTACCCCTCTCTCGGTGCTCTCCCCCTTCCTCCCTCCCATCCCCTGGAGCATCTCTGTATGTGGGTGCCAAACTACCCTCTGAGTCCTCCACTCTAGTGAAGGTTCAGGATTCAGTGGCATAGCTGGGGACCATTTCTCGGGCTCCCTGTTAACATGGGCTCCCTGTTAACATGACTAATGTAGGTTCTTTGGTGTTGTGAGTTATGGTTTATTGTTTTCAGTTTTGCTATTCCTGCACTGACCGTGGCTGCATCCTGATTGGCATCAAAAGTCATCTCCTAACAAAAGATAAAAGATTTTTTAAATGAACATCTTAATATGACGAATGATTATTTCCCCTATTTGCATTACTCATTCAAATTGTCCTTTCAAGATGTATGATTTTTCTTATAAACATGTTGAAGTATCTCTATTTTTTATTTGCTGACAGTTCTTCTAACAGAACTTCAGATATCATACTAATAGCTTAGATATGTATGAAGTTTTTTTTTAAAAATGTGGAGCGAGTACAGGTAGGATAGCTCAGTGAGTAAGGAAGGCTCCTGCTCATTAAACTAGCAAGCTGAAAAACTGTAAACAACAACAAACTATAATTCAGAATACCAAATACCCTACAGTATTCACCTGGAACCAGACCAGCCAAATCTCTCCCCATCCCAAAGCTCAGAGAACCTTGCACAAGAGGGGGTGGCAAGACTGTAAGAGCCTAAAGAAGGGACCAACGATATGCAAGATACTCCACACAAGTCAGAGCTGCAGCAGACAGGATATAGCACAATGTATCGGACTTTGCCTAACCTGCACAATAGTTGTATGGATCACAGGGGAGAAGGCTTTAGGAAGCAGGATTCTTAGATTCGAGGGGTTAAACATTCATAATAGAGTTCCCATACTAGCGGGCAGCCCAAGAAGGGGCTCCAAACTATGTCACTCACTCCTAAACCCTCACTAGTGTAGATAATTCAGGGAAATTCAGCGCCCACATGAACAGAGTGTGGAGGGAGAAAGCTACAAGCACCAAGAGAGGGAGGAAAGGAAAAGGGGTTGAGAGGAAAAGGGATGGGAAGCGGAGGAAAGTGCAATGGAAGGCAACAGGAGAAGGGAGGGGGGAGGGAGAAAAAAGGGAGGTACCTATTGAGCTTGTATAATTAGGCAAAAAAAGTAATAAAAATGTAATAAAAATGTAACAAAAAACTAGCAAGCTGAGTTTAGTTCCTGGAAGGTCACATGTTATAGGTGTGTGCCTAATCCTCTCCTCTGCCCTCTCCTCTCTCCCTCTCCCTCTCCCTCTCCCTCTTCTTCACCCTTTCCCTTTCCCTTTCCCTCTCTCTCTCTCTATTTCTCTCTCTCTCTCTCTCTCTCTCTCTCTCTCTCTCTTTCTCGAACAGAATAAATAAATTACAAATTGGAAGACAGGGATATGGTTTTATCCTTCTAAATGTGGTTAGTCAATTTTTCAAAAAGTCTGTGGATGCGGCTAACTTTTCTCAAGACTTTCTTTTTGTCAACACTGTCAAAGAGAAGGAATGAGACACTTCATTGGATCATATCTGAGAACAATATCCTATTTCATTGACAGATGTGTCTGCTTTTGTGTCAGTACCATGCCGCTTTTTGTTATTGAGGCTCTTTAGTATAGCTTGAAATTGAGTATGATAATAAAGCATTGCTCATTTTATTCAGAATTAAATTAACTATCCAGGATCTTTTGTATATGAATATTAGGGTCATTGTTTTTATTTTGTGAAAAATGTCATAGGAATTTTGAGGGGAATTGTATTTCATAGTATATTTGTTTATACAATATTAATACTTCTACTCCACAAACATGAAGGGTCTTTTCACCTTCTTTCAGTTCCTTCCTTTTTTTTTTAATATTTCATTGCAGTGGTGCTACAATTCCTTGGTTAGGCAAATTTAAAAGTATTTTTCACACCATTGTGATTAAGATTAATTTCCCATTTTTCTCTTTCAGTATTTTCATCACTAGCATATAGAGTGGCTACTGGTTTTCTATGTTAATTTTGTATACCACTAGTTTGCTCAAAGTCTTTAACAGTTCTAGATCATTCTGGTGGAATCCTTAGTGCCTTTTCCATAAAGGTTCACATCATCTGTAAATATAATACTTTTGACTTTTTCTTTCTGTGATTCCCTTTGATGCCTTTCTTGTCTCATTCCTCTAAGACTTTAAATGATGTGTTAAATAGTGGGGAAACTAAATACACTTAACTCACTCCTGAATTTAGAGTAAAATGCTTCAAGTTTTTCTGCATGCAGTACAATGTTGACTATAGCATTGTCATGAGTATTTTTAATTACAATGAGATAGGTTTTTTTTGTTCCAGCTTCTTTGAGGATTTCATCATAAAGGCATGTTGATATGGTTGATAGCCTTTTTCTACTTTTATTGAGATGTACATGTATTTCTTGAGTCTGATTATATGATGCATTACATTTATTTACTTACATGTGTTTAACTAATTTTTCATGTCTGTAATAAAATCCAAGTGTTGAACTATCAGTCTGTATATTCTGAAACTTGATTTAACATGTTTTATTAATAGACAATAAATTGTGGGGAGGGGGATTAATGGACCCTACCTCTTCTTGCTTAAGTATGGGTCGTTGATGGATTCTAGGAAAGTGTGTGTCATTGTTTGCAGTTTTGTACCCTATGGTGAACCCACCATGTGCCTATGGAAACTTCCAAACCCAAGGACATACAGAAAGCCCTGATTCAACACTAAGCATTAAATTTTCATTTATGTTAAAATTCAAAAGAATTTTTAACCTTTTATTATGGAGATTGGCTTATTTTCTTTTTGCTCCTATTCTTTCTCAAAGATCCATTTGCCTGTCTCTTCATAAAATACAATTTTGAAAAAAAAACTTCCAAATCAGGTTAGCTAGACTTGTTCAATCAGTTTAGCAAAAACATCTTTTATTGTGGATATTATATCTCAATAATTGCCATATACTCACTCCTACCATGACCTTTTGATATTTTCCCAGGATGTATTCTGCATCAAACCCAGTATGCCATCCCTACCATTGTCAATCTTCCATTGTTCCATTGCTGTGGTACCAATATTTATTTTCAAGTGATCCTGCACAAAATTTTACTATTATAATTAAAAAGTGTCATTTAATCTTTTTCTTCATTTCTTTGTTCTCTTTTCAAAAATTATTTCTCCCCTTTTTCCTCCTCCTCTCTCTCTTTCCCTGTCTCTTTCCTCTCTCTCTCTCTCTCTTTCTCTCTCTCTCTTTCTCTCTCTCTCATCTCATGATTCTCAGGATGACTTAGAACTTGCTATATAGCCACAGAAGAAATCGAATGTCTGAGCCTTCTTCTTCCACATTCCAAGTACTAGGATTATATTGTGCACCTCTATACCAATTTTGTGTGGCTATGGGTATAAAACTCAGGATGTCATGAATGCTGGACAAAGAATCTGTCAATTGAGCTGCATCCATAGAACCTGAATATTGTTTTTCTTAGCAGGTGCTTTAAGCAAGTAAGCTAATAATTTACTGAATCTATACATGGGTAGCAGCCTAGTGGCATACATGTCCAGGTAAGTATCTTCCTTTTTTCTATTTTATATATACAAGTAAAATTGTAGAATCACAGTAGAATTTGCAAATTACTCAGAAGTCACCTTCCTTTTGCAGCACTCTACATAATAGGGTCTGTGAGTTTGTTTCTAGCTCCATGTCTCTCAGGGATTCCATGGCTGGAGTTCATGAGTTCTTTTGGACACCTACCCCTCATGGTACTCCATATCTTGAGTCTATAGGTTCCATTCTTTCTCTCTTCTAATAAACTCTACCTTAATTCTCAAACAAACAAACAACAACAACAAAAAAAACAAATTACTCCGAAGTCACCAAGCTGATATTCTGTCAGAACTGTAACACACATTAGCTAAGCTATGAACAGCTTGTGACAATGACTTTTCAATACACCTGCAGTTAACTAGCTCAGTTCATGTGGTAATTGTGTTTATTTCTCCTGTACATTTATTCTTTTCATCTTTCAGAAAGTCTTAATGATGCATTTACTTTGTACAAGCTAAATATGAGGTAATGGTATCTAATTGTGTCCATATTTCTTGATTTGGACTATACTCTAAAGGGGGAACTCAGACATTAAATTGTATTATCAGAGACCATTAGACCTGTGTTAATCTTTGTCATTGTTACTGAACAGTCTAACATACTTACCAGAATTCTAAGTGTTCTTCCTGTCATCATTTCCTCATATCTCTGGAGATAGTTTTCTTGCTATGCCAGAATATTTTCTGTAGCCAAATGGCAAAGACTGTATGTCCACTTTACCTTTGGATCTGCCCATCAGCATCTTGGAACTATTCAGGAAAGCCTTGTCTTGATTTTTTGAGGCAAACAAACAACAAACAAACAGACCATGTTTCAATCTACTGGTACAGGAAGGTACCAGATAGGTAAAAATGCCACAATTGGCATATGGAAGCACAAAGAAACCGTTAGATTAGATGTCCATACTGGAAAGGGGAACCTTTGTGATAAACCTGACCTTATGGTTCATTGGTTTTTAGAGTGCCTGTTGCAGTTTGCTTGCATGGTTGCTGATAAATCACCATCAAATGGCTTAAGGAAACAAGGGGTTTATCTTCTTATGATTACTGGTTACAGTTCTCAGTCCAGCTTTACAGGAGAGCATGCACCAACAGCAGGACTGAGGGAACTGGCCACACCATCTCTACATAATGGCTGAAAGAAGGACGATCCTTATTTGGCAGACCAGCATGTCTGGCCAAGTGTACAAAAGGATGCCACCTCTCTCAACCAGCTGTCTGTATTTTATTCCAGGGCTTAATCCCACTCACCATGGGCTGGGCTTTCCCCATCAGCTAGACAATCTTCTGCAGGTTTTCTCTGGGCTTAACCCAACTACTAATTCTCCACAAATGTGTCCAGAGCACAAACCCTGAACAGTCAAGTTGACACCTGTGCCTAATCAAGACAGCTACACTTAGCACATATTACCAAATTAAAGGGCAACATCAACTTCAATTGGACCACTGGCATAAGTCTACAAACCCAGCACTGAGTACAGAGAAAGTCAGGAGGATCAAGAGTTCAAGGTCATCCTAGAATAATTTTTAACATTTTATTGGAGATACTGCTGTTCAGTTAGTCTTCTTACAGCTCACTACCACACCAGGTGCCCCATCCTGCTTTTGCCTACATTACCCATCTAAAGCAGCACATTGTTTCCAGATTCCAACTGAGAACTACCTAATGCCTTATGGGATAAGGAGGCTCAAACTTAAATTTATTAATATATTCTGCAAGCCTCCAAAGGCCCTTAAGTACTATAGAAGGTTAGATGCATGATACTCTATTTGCTAGAAATAAACGTGCTACGTAATCAGGGTACTGTCTAGTGCTAGGAATGATGTGGTTCTGGTGAGTGAGTTATCAGTTAAAACCTTTATGAAGTAAGCCACTTATACTTTTACGGGCATACTGCAGCTAAAACATCTATTTACAAAAGAGCCTAGAAAATTACAAGAATCTGTTCTTCTAACAGAATATGACATTGTTTTGACTCTTGATCAAATGCCATCAGAATTCAATGAGCACATGTTTACCACTGCCCAATTATAGGGTCCAGGTCATTTTTTTTTCTTGGTTATTAAAACATCTTTTTTTGATTGAGTACAATACTTTTTTCAATACTCCAGTCCTAGTATTCCCCCTTCCTTAGATGTGTGATGGCCCAAACATTAGTATAAGTGGACAAATGAAGACACTCTAACATTGCAGTTATTTACTTAGGGGAAGGGACATAGACATTCCTAAAAATTTGTTGGGTCTTGCAAGTTGCTTTAGTTCCATTATTCCTTGCCTCAATAAAATTCCTGATCCAACAACTTAAGGAGAAAAGGTTTCATTGGCCCCCAATTCCAGATATAAGTTCATCACTGCAAGAAAGTTACAGCAGCAGGAACTTGAAGCAGCTTGTTATATCATGGCTACAGTAAGAGCAGGAAACATTGGATATACATGCTTTTTGTTCGCTGTTTACATCTCTGTACAGCACTGGACCTCACTCCCAGGGAATGCTGCTGTCCATTATGTGCTGAGTCTTCCCATTATAAATTAAAGCAATCAAGATAGTCTCCTATAGGGGTCTGCCTTAGTTTACAGAATACATCTCAGCTGATAACAAGACTATCTCTCATGTGTCAGTTTGGAAATTAATACTAAGAATCACACCATACATCTGACACATGAGAATTTCATAGTGACCTCTAGTTCTGGAATTTATGTGTTCCTGCCAATGGTCTATACTAAAAAATTCTCTAGGATTTCCTGGGCAGCTTTTTGCACATGTCTCAGATCTGTAGAGGTTACGATATCATCCTTCTATTGTTCCCAGTGATTTATCGGACACCATACAACATGATCTAATATGTTTTTCTCACTTAGTGAAGAGAATCTATAGAATTTTAGATATCACCTTCTAGAAATGTTATCTAGTCCTCAAATGTCCTCTGAGGTGGAGACATGAAGTCCCACTATAAGATAGTGCAGCAAGTCCTATTAGTAATGGTAAACTACTTATCTAACAAAGATAATGTACATCTAGAGCTACCTAAAATTAGAGGTCCAGAAATATTTGAAAATTAACTTAACACTTTAGTGTATTTAGTCCCTGTAGCCCCTATAGGCCTGATCCTCTTCCCACAAGGCCCCACATCGAGGGTACCCTTAAGCTGAAGTGATCATCATCTTCTTTCTCATAGTTTCATTGGAGAGGAAATGCTTGGAACCTAGGGTGTTGTCTTAGTGTTGTACTGATATTCTGATTTGGGACTTCCTATAGACAGAAAATACATGGGAGTTTTGTGTCTATTTTCTCTCATCATTCCTACTTTCAGCAACCTCACCACATGTATCTTTTTGACATTCTTTTTCAGTATCTCTCATTTTTCTCACTTTCTTTTCTCTTTCTGGGATCCCCTGTTTTTACTTCATGTTATACCTTAGCTTCAAAGATCGCATTTTCTACGTACTCTGTTTTAGCCAGGGCCTGGTCCATACCATATACAAGGAGGGTTCCCTGTGAAAGTCTGGTACAGGAGACTTTAAGAGGTTTATGTACATGCTGCTATAAAAGTAGCATTAATAAATCCTGGATTTGTCTTTATAGTCATCCTCACTAAAATCTCACAAAACAAACCCATGCTTCTTTTTTGTCCTGAGTTGTAGTATTCTAGACAAACCTACAACAGATGACCAGGCATTTTACAGTCTTAGAATGCTTATGTATTAGACAATGATTCAATAGAGCAGTGTGGAAACTATTTAGGAATTGCCCAATGGAATGATTATAATGACTCATACTAGTTTTTCTCTCTCACCTCTATACAGAGCCACCTTGCCCCATACCTTTAGTAGCCAAGAGACTAATAATCCCTTTGTATTCTTCTTGAAGCTGCTAACTATAACAATTCATTAATAGAATATTCATATAAGGCATAAATTTGATTGTAGTGGTTTCTTTATGTGCCTTCCTGGTAGCTTTACTCTAGGTTGTAGGGCAAGTATTTAAGGGCTTCTGTGAGTCTTCTGTGGGACCCTTAGTGTATTGCATTCAGTGCCAGGGTTTATACCAAGTATTTCAAGCAGAGTCAGTAAGAATTCCACCTGTAAGTGACAGTACCTGCTGCTACAGACCTAATTTCTAGGACCTAAATTACAGGACTGGAAAAATAGCACAATAATAGAGAAGTATTTCTTTACCATGAAATGTAGACTGTGTTCAGCAGTTTTCTACTTTACCTACCCTATAAGTAACTAAAAGAGTTGTAGTGGACCTCATATCTACTTATTTTTGTAATCCACCTCTCATATCAGTCACACCTTGCATTGTTACCATCTTAGCCTCTATTGGTAAATGAACTCCTTACTACAGAGGCAAGCCTATTGATCTGATTTTCTTGCTTAACCTCTGGCTTCTTTGATGGTCTGTTGCTATTTCAGGCCACCCACATGGTTGGTCTACTCAGTAAGAGATGTTAGAACATGTTTGTATTCCTGGAACAGGTGTCAAACTTGAAGCAAACACACAGGCCTGCAATCACTGTATCTCCCCGGCCAATTCCTCTTTTGTGTTTTTTTTCCTTTTTCTTTCTTTTTTTTTTTATTTCTTCTACTCATACAAAGTTGATAAGTACCCCATTCCCCTCCCTCCCTACACCCCTCCCTGAACACTCTTTTTCCTTCCCCCTTTTCCTCTTCCTTGCCTCCCTCTCTCCCTTTCTCCCAGTGCCCTCTCTCTCCGCCCCCCCCCATTCTGGAGCATTCTTTAGTGTGCATGTCAAACTTCCCTCCGGGTCCTACTCTCTGATGAGGTGTAAGGACTCAGTGGCATTGCCTAGATCACTTTTTTGTGTTTCCCTTTAGTATAGTAACACAATTGTGGCTGTTATTCCCTTGTCTATAAGGATCATAGTGCCTGTGCATCCTGTTACCTGAGCTGTTTTTTTTTTTTCAGCTGAACTCTGAGCTAAGATTTCCCCAAAAATGATGACAAGAGAATTTCTGAACAACTGCCCCAAGCCACTATAATTTGCATGCTTGGAATAACATCACACAACTGGCAATAAACTGCTTCCATTAAATGCAAAGTTTGGAATTTCTATATACAAGTGAGAGCATGCAGATTTTTTGTTCAACTTATTTTAGGAGTCATCCTTCTTGTGGTTGATTAAAAGCAACCAATTGCTTTGTATTGAAAATTTATAAACCTAAATTCTCAGTTAAAAGTCTGGAGATACCTGGTCACATTAGGTTATACCAGGAAGGATCTGAGGTGTTCAGTATAAGCCAACTGTATGTTTTCTTTCATGCCATGAGACAAAAGTTAATTCTTCAGTAGGCTACTTAGTGGGTTGGGATTGAGCAGTAGTGGTTCTATCAGATTTTGTGATTAGAGAGAAATACAGTGGTGTTGATGGGAATGGAAATTCAAAAAGTGACAAGATGCTGTATAGATATTACTGGTTACCCTTTAAAGAGCAGGGTTCTAATTTTTACAGGAGTAACGTAAGAAATTGAAGGAACAAATAATCCCATTCAATGTTTCTAAATAGCAATGATCAAACACAAACAGATCAACAGACTGAAAAATTTCAAGAATCTAGTACTTGCATATAGTACTTTTTGTATTGGTACTTGATTAATGTGGACATATATCTAGACTCCTAACATTTCTATTTAGTGATTTTAGAAGTTCAGAATATTTGTTAGAGAAAAATTCAATGCTTCAAATCAACTGATTTTTCACTAGAAAACTAATTGCCTCAAGTCCAGTATGTGAAAATTTCTAGATGATTATGGCTTTCAATATATACACATGATCGAATGAGATATGATCCTTAATTTGGTGGATAATACAATTACTTACAGTCAAGCAATAAGCTTAATTACTAAGTGTACAGTAATTTCAACCTAAGAAAAAGTATTATCGCATTTTACAATTTAGTGCTTTTCTTCACGTACTCATGGCTATAAATTGTAATTTATGGATAGTATTGTTTACTGGACTTTTGACCATGTTTCCAGTGAAGAATAGGCATTGGTTGGGCAATTTTTATTTATTTTTTTAGAAAGGGTTTCATGTCGCTTAAGCTGGCTTTCAAACTACTATGTAGCTGAAGATGACTTTGAACTTCTGACCATTCTTCTGCCACATACTGAGTGAGGACTAGAGCCTCTGATCATGACCCGCATGAGGTGGCAATGGAGATTAAACCCAAAACGTTTTACAGGCTATGCAAATGCTCCACCAACTGAACAACATTCCCAGTCCTACTTAACATTTTAGCCAGCCGCAGACACCAGAACAGTTCTTAAGTTTTCTTTTGGGAGGGGGATGGTGTTCTGGCCAGCAGAGGCAGCTTAGAGAATCAATATGCCCACAACTCCACCTACACACACACACACACACACACACATACACACACACACACACACACACACACACACGCCCATATATACTCTCCCGAAGATAACTAAGTCCTGCATTCCACACCCACCAATCTAGAATAGCTGTGCCCGAGTTGGCAGATACCAAAAAATTTCCTACACTGAGCCTCGCACAAGAGTTGTATCATCTTTTAGTGCTCGCCTGGTTTTCCCAGGACTGCAGTGGAAAAGTGACATACTGCGGCCTGCTGTGATTGAATCTCTTCTGTTCTGCAGATTTGGCCAGGTGGGAAGTGGGGCCTATGTGCGGAGTCTCAATCTGCTTTTTCTTTGGGTGATCTTCAAGAAGGGTGTTTTGTAGTTTTCTTTCCTTTGTTTTTATTGTCAGAGTTTAGTTTTTCTTTTGCTTTGTTATTTGTGCTTTTCCTCCCTTGGTCCTGCCTCCTTGGTATTTTGAAACGGAGTCTCACGTTAGCTCACTAGCCTCAAAAGCATTCAACCCTGAATCTGCTCTGTATACTGGTTTTAACAACTTACATTGCCATTCCAGGCAGTATTTACTGATTAAAAGATAATTTTATATCTATACACCACACATAATATATGTGTTATAAACTTTAAAATATCTTAAACCAGGAGTAGTGCCAGCACTTAGAAGGTGGTAGCAGGACTCTCAGAAACCAACCTCCATTTCATAGACAGCCACATGTGACCTTTTCTAAAAATATTGATACTTAAATAAAATTTAAATTTCTCTGTATAATCTTTTGTTGCATTTAGTTCTGACTTCACAAATGTTATCTAAACCACGGTGTTGCTTTATTTCTATTTTTATATTTTGGGACAAAGTCTCAAGACCTCAGGCTGACTTAGGCCTCACTCCTTAGCTCAGTCTGGTCTCGAACTTCTGTTCTTCTCAGTCTCTTAAATGCTGGGATTCCAGAGAGCCATCACATTGGATTTCAAAATGTTGCTTACATATACAACAAAATGAAAATAGTCTTGCAAATATGTTATGGTTTCAATAGTCATCCCTGAGCTAATTTCTTTACATTCCTTTAAAAATTTTACTTTTGTGTTGTTTTTCTATATTTTTCAAAGTCCTTGAAATGTCATTCAGTGCTGTGAATGTCAGTTTATGACTTTTCTTTAAGTAAGATTCATCTAGAACACAATTTTCTTTTCTAATTTTTTGCTATTCATATTTTATAGTAACACACTTCCTTTTTAAGAATTATGTGGATTTTGCTTAGTATATCAGTATATAGGTGTGCTTGTTCCTCTTGTGTGTGTGTGTGTGTGTGTGTGTGTGTGTGTGTGTGTATGTGTGTGTGATATTTGAGTTTTATTCAATGCTTTTTTTCTCTTGGGTTTTTGAGATAGGATGTTGTTATGTATCTCATTATGTTGATTTATGACAGTTCTCTGCCCTCCAAGTGATAAAATTACAGGAGGGTGCCACCACACCTGGTATTCACTGATACTTCTTAAAGCACAGTAAAGCTGACCCATAATGAATGTAAAGAGACTATTAAAACAATCTTCCCGTGGAGAGAGATATTGTTCTCAACTTAAAGTACAACATAGTCAATTAGAAATTTACAGCTAAGGAACACTTAGGAAGATCAGTGGATGAACTGTTATAAAACAGCAAGGGGCATTCTATCTTCATTCAGGTTAGAGTGACCAGATAACATGTAGGGATGGTGGTAAATGAAAAACCTAATCAGATATCAATTGTAGGGAACCATGTTAATCTGAGTTAGCAGGATCTTGGCTTTAAATGGGGAAATCATATGATTTTGGTCTTAGTGAAAGGTTTTGAAACTTGACTGAAGTTCGACAAGCAAAGGAACTTTGTTGTTTTTTTTGTTTTTTTTTAATTTATTATTTCAGCTCATACAAACTTAATAGGTACACCAGTTCCCTCACTCCCTCCTCCTCCCTCCCGAACCCCCTGCTACCCCTCCCCTCCCTCCTCCCTCCCCATCCCCCAGTGCCTCCCGCCCCAATTCCCAGAGAGTCCTTTCTTGTGCATGCCTGATTTTCCTCTGGGCCTTCCTCTCCGATGAAGTACAAGGACCCAGTGGCCTTTCCCTGAACCCTTTCCTGTGTTCCCCTTAAGTATAGGAGCACTGCTGTGGCTGCCAATCCCTTGCCTCCAAGGATCCTAGTGCCTTAAGCAGATGCTAGACTTTGTGAGGTCAATAGTGTGTTGGACATTGAGCAGGGCATGCAAAGTCCAATTATGATTGCTTCAGCCCTAACTTGTATGGAGTATCTTACATATCATTGCTCCTCCCATCCTTTTGCTCTTACACTCTTACCGCCCCCTCTTCCGCAAATGTCCCTGAGCTTCAGGATGGGGAGAGATTAGTCTGGCCTAGTTCTAGGTGGTTGATATAGAGTCTCTGAAGTTCTGGATTGTGGTTTGTTGATTTTCTTTTGCAGTTTTGCTGCTCCTGCAATACCTTTCACTCCATCCTGATGGGCATTGTATGTCACCCCCTGGCCAGAGACAAAAAGCTGTTAAACTAGAGTCTTGTTATAAGAGCACATTCAAAGGTAGATGTAATAAAAGTGGGAAACCACAGTGAGGGAGGGGTCTATCACCCATTTGCAAAATGGTTACTTTTTATCTGCCAGACTATATGCCCTCCTCTTCTGGTGAGATCATACTCCCTCAGTAGTAAATGATCAGGAACGAAAGTCTGTGAACTTAATCAGATGTCTCATTACTTATTTGAGTCCTTGATGGAGGCCTATTTTCTTTTCTGTAACATGGTCCCCTCTCTCCTTGTTTCTGGTGTGACCCTCCTACCCCATCCCTCCTGTTCATAATCTTTGCAATTATTGTAGGTATTACAGAGATTTATCTTTGAGTGTCTCTAGGTGGGCTGGGTGGGTTTGGTACTAAGAGCCACCTATTAGGGAGTACATACGGCACTTAATTTTCTGGGTCTGGGATACTTCGCTTAATATAATCGTTTCTATTTCCCGGCAAATTCCAGTAATTCATCATTTTTGATGGCTGAGTAGTACTCCATTGTATAGATGTACCACTGTTTCCTTATCCACTCGTCAACTGTTGGACATTTGAGCTAATTCCATGACTTTGCTATTGTAAACAGTGCTGCTATGAACATGGTCGTGCTTGTGCTATCGAGGTGAACCTCTGCTGTACGGGGGGTTATTCCCAAAAGTGGGATAGCAGGGTCATATGGCATTTAAATCTTTAATTTCCTTAAGAATCTCCAGACGGCTCGCCAGTGTCTGTATGAGCCTGCATTCCCACCAGCAATGTAGGAGAGTTCCCCTCTCTTCACATCCTCTCCAGCATTTGTTGTTGTTTGTATTGTGGATTTTTGCCATCCTGACCGGGGTGAGATGATATCTCAGGGAAGTTTTGATTTGCATTTCCCTGGCTAAAGAAGTGGAGCATTTTTAAAGATATTTGTTAGACATTTTAATTTCATCCCTGGTAAAATTTCTTTTGAGTTCCAGGGCCCATTTTTTAATTGGGCCATTGGTTTCCTTGGTGTTTAGTTTTCTAAGTTCTTTGTGCACTCTAGACAGCAGAGCTCTATCAGATGTGTGGTTAGTGAAGATTTTCTCCCATTCTGTGGGTTGCCTTTGAGCTCACGTTACAATCTCTTTATCTGAACAGAAGCTCTTTAATTTCACAAGATCCCAACTGTTGAGAGTTGGTAGCAGTGACTGTGCCATTGGATGTCTGTTTAGGAACTGTTGACCTAGCCCAATCAGCTCGAGGGAGTTCCCTATCCTTTCAAGTATGATTTTTATAGTCTCTGGTCTGATATCAAGGTCCTTGATCCATTTGGAATTAAGTCTTGTACATGGTGACAAGTACGGGTCCAGCTTTAATCTTCTGCATGTGGAGATCCAGTTTTGCCAGCACCATTTGTTGAAGATGCTGTTCTTTTTCCATTGGATTTTTTAGGCCCCTTTGTGAAAAACTAAATGGCTGTAATTTTGTGGGCTTACATCTGGGTCTTCAATCCTTATCCATTGATCTGTGTGTCTATTTTGGAGCCAGTACCAGGCTGTCTTTATAACTATGGATTTGTAGTATAGACTCAGGTTTGGTATGGTAATACCTCCAGCAGTGTTTTTGTTATTCAGGATTATCTTAAGCAAAGGAACTTTGTGAATATATTAGCACTTCTATTGTAGTTTTGGGGATCAAACCAAGAGTTTTATGCTTAACATATTTTTAACAGTGTTTTACCAGTCTAGACATTAAACATTTTATGAAATGGCTACACTCTAATAAATGTAGATCACTTCTGTGAAAAAATGCAACACACATTTTGGATAACTACAAAATTTGTATGTTTATAATTTGAGCAATCTTATATATTTTATTTTGTGTTATTATAATCCTCAGCATAATTTTCTTAAACATGTTTTCTCTGCTGGTTTTGCTGGCCTTACTACTAACTGTAAACTTACCCCTACTAGTTTATTACTTAACTGGGAATGTAATCTCTAGCAACTTCCTCTTTACTTTCCACTAGCATATACCTTCTTATCTATCTACTATAGATCATGTTTTTCAAAACTGAATTGCTCATGCCTCATGTTGTTCAAGGAGTTCTAATTTAACTCCTCTGTGTGTGTGTATGTGTGTGTGTGTGTGTGTGTGTGTGTGTGTGTGTGTGTGTCCCTGTGATGGACCTAGGGAATCATTCTGGGTTGCTTCTACCTCCTTTTTGTTTTTCCCTGGGATTTCCCAGGCTCTGTCTTACAGAACCTGAGGTACGAGGTGCCACCGTTATCTCCTGAAATTTGTGTGTGTGTGTGTGTGTGTGTGTGTGTGTGTGTGTGTGATCTAGGCTCAAAACTCAGGACCTTCTGATTTCAAGCAGAGTTTTAATCCCAAAGCCATCTCTTCAGCTACTAATTTTATTTCTAATTCCAGATTTTATAATTCCAGACATTTTACCACTATTAGCTCTTTGTTTTACATCTAGGTTTCTGCTTAATTCTAATATCCCCAGTTGAATGTACATTAGCATCAGCTGCAAGTTGATTTAGCTTCTATCATAAGCATTATAATTCACAACCTCTAGTTTGGGGCTTGTGAATTTACATTTTTTTCAAATGTCAATGGTGATCAGAGGACCAAACTGAAAGAAATAATACCCCTTTATGAGTATTTCACCCTAAATAGAGGTGGAAAAAAATCACTCAAGTGAACTAAATCTGAGGATAAGGCAAAGCCCAATTTTAGCCTAAATATGTGCTTAACCAAAGAGATGGATTCCTAAACTCAGCCCCATAATACTAACTCACATTCTGCAGTACTTCATGTGTTCCTTATAGTTTGCTAATGACCAGCCTTGATTGCCTCCTAATGTCAAAAGTCAATCACAAAGCTCAACCAAAGACGGTCTGGATGTCTAATCTGTGTTCTGAGACGGCTGAAGCTTTGAGTTGTTCAGAAGAGTTACTCACGTGGCACCCTTCCAATTAGGTGAAGATTTAAAAAGATATGCTCAAAATGGAGAAGGATAACAGTTTCAAAGCCCTTACTAACTTTGGTGAGATTTTCAGTTCAGTCCATGGTGTTTGAAAAGAAAAAACCTGAACTAGAGGTATTTGATCTTTCTTTCCATGTTTCACATATTTAGATGATAAGTAAGGACTTTCTGTTTATCTGGTGGGGATTTTCTCAGGATATAAAATTAACATAGTACGGTCCCATTAATCTACTAACTCCAGACTCTTGTATCAGGCTAACATTAAAACAGGACCCCACCTGACTCATAGTTTATGGAATTAAATCTACAAGTTTAGTTGAAGATTGATATGATTTAGGCGAGTAGAGTATGGGCAAGTACATGCATTTACTGTCTGAAAATTACAGGATAGGATCTTTGTAGAGATCTTCACAGTATGTATTGATGCAGAATAGGAGCTCCAAAAAGTTCCTTATGAGGTATTCTCCTATCAAGCAGAGCCACCCTTCTAGTAATTTAAAAGGATAGCTCATCTTGTGCCCAGTTAAGAGTTAGGACTATTTGTAAGATAAAAACCTAATATGTAGGAATTAGTGTTAATGAAGACAGCAAGGTAAATGAGTTCTTTCTTGTCTTCCTGTGGTTAAAGAGTTCACCAGAGAGTGATTGAAGACACAGGACACTAAATCATGTTATGGCTCGTTGTGTCCTAACTGAAGATCAAGTCTGCCTTCTTACTCTGCATTTTTTCTGTCAAATGGCTAAGACCAAATAGAAGGGCACTGACATTCAAGACAGTCTTTAGTCAATTAAAATAATTACCCTTTTTTTCTGGCAGAAACGAAGATTATTGGGAAATCAATATAATAAGTTGTAAATTTTCCTATTATCAGAATCTGTTCAGTATTCTGTGTCATCCACTGTGTTTCTTTGTTCCATGGAATATTCTATTCTGGAGATAGTAAATCCTCATACAAAAGAAAGTTGGGTGGAATGGTTGAATGTTGGGTATACTAACAGCACTTCAGGTAAGGCCCAAGAAGGTGAGTTCCAGGCTAGTCCAGGTTTTATAATGAAAACTTATGTCAGAAACAAAATAGGTCTGGGAGAGGGTGCTTGGAGGTTTGTCAATTAGTGAAGTGCTCTCAGCAAGCACGAAGCCTTAGTTTCACTGCCTGTCATCAGATAAACCTGAGTATGGAATGCACACCTGTATGCCTAGCACTCAGGAAATGAGGGTAGAAGGATCAAAAGTACGAGATCATTATAAATTATATAGCAAGTACAAGTCCTGCTTTGGTTACATGAGACCTTCTCTCTAAATACATTGCAATCCCAGTGTGCTGTAGGTAAAGACAAGTGAACCAGGAGTTAAAGGCCAGCTTCAGCTATGTAGGGAGTTTGAGGCCAGATTAGACTGTATGAGATCTTATCTCAGAAAAGCAAGGAGTAAATGAATGAATGGATAGTTAATTAAATAGAAGCTGTTTTCCTTTTTGAGCTCACATTGGAAGAAGTAGAAATGGAATATTAATGTGGTCACTGATAATCTAAATTCTCTTTAAAGATATCAATAGCTCAAAATCCAGACTTTTCAGGTATGTTTTTCTGTTTATGCTTTTTTAAAAGTAATTATTACCATCTTTGTTTAGGAAAAAAAGGCACAGCACCATTCACCTTTACAAATATAAAAGTTATTTCTAAATTAAGAAATAAATGGTTCATACTTCTCCCCAAACTTTTGACCTCTCTTTCCCATTCTTAACTTCTTCTACCAATAGAAAAGAAGGCTTCATGTGCTCCTTACAGTGTTATTAATTTATATGTGTGTATAAATGCCATGATTTTCTCATAGAAGAAGATGTTTTTTAAAACCTGAACAGTGGGCTGCTGATAGTCTTCAATTATCAATAAAATGCTTCTGTGAACATCTCAATAAGGCTTCCTTCTTAGTGGGATTTATTGTGATGAATGCAGAGTAACATATATTTATTTTTGAGTTTCATATTACTTTTAAAAATTATATATATAATTACCTCCTCCCCCCAAAAATTGTTACTTTTAGCTTAGTGGGACTTACCTGCAAGCTCAAAACTTGGGAGGTAGACGCAGGGGTTCAAGGACACCTGAACTACAGGAGACTCTCAGAAACAAAATCAAACCAGCAAGCAAACAAGCAAACAAATACTCAAATTCAGCACAGGCAACTCTTCTGTGAGAAGCCCACACTCCTGCTCTCAAATGAGTCTTCCTGTATTCATCAGCATCTTCCTTTTAAACTGCTTGCCTAAAATTTGCCAAAAAATATTTTTGAATACAGTCTGCCTCTACTAAAAACTAAAAAGCAGTTACCTTGTCATTCCACTGGAAGTGTGTGGGCAGGATAAAAAGAATATTCCATGAATACCCACCAACTTTTGTGCCCATATTTGGCAGATAACTGTGAGAACTGATAAATGTGAGAACTGATGTGCTTTCTGATTTTTAAATTTTATCATAAAAATGAATTCAGTCCCTCCGACTTCAGAGTTTAGAGTATTACATTTCTCTGTATGATTATATGACACTGTTTCCAGATGGTTTATTAAAAGTGCAATGTAATATATTAAACTGTGAAAAGAAAAAGTAACATAAAAACAAGAGAATTAGAAAAAAGCTACAAGAATGTATGCAGATCTTACACAAGAAAAATTTCCAGAGAACAGAATGGCCACTTATAAACACAGAAACCTTTGTGAGCAGTAGCTAAATATTTTCTCCTGGTGTTTTCTAGGTGTCTTCCACTGCTTGCCTGTTTATGATTTTTCTGATAATAGTCCTTGATTGTCAGTGGCCAGGGACTGAAACAAATTGCTACAAGTCTAATCTTGTCTTTTTCTCTTATGATATAGTATCTTAATTTGTGGCCATAGTAATTAATCTTTCCATAGCTCTGCCTTCCAAGTACAGGAATATAGATATGTGTCACCACACCCAGCTAGAGCAGAACTGTTTGCTGTCTGGGCGTTCTCATTCCTTTTCCTTATAGTTCCTTTTTTCCCTCAATTTCTTGGAGGTGGTGATGAAGTTAGACAGTTTCCTTATCTTTATATATTAGTTTGCATGTTCCCTCATTTTGTGATTTAAACATGTCTTTTTTGTTTCTCTAGATGTGCTTCTTTGTAAAAAAAAAATCTTTTTGCCTGTAGAATTTGCTAGTTTGTTTATTTGGAATAATTTTTAACCTTAAGTGATAGATAATTGAGTAAAATGATAAAGATTGTAGAGTGGAAAACCCCTCTTTTATCCTTTTTGTCAAAAGCTTTCTCTTTTAAGATCGGGACATTTTTGTGTATCAGTTGTTTTCATTGTATTCTATTTGCTTTTTGCTTCAAAACTAGTTCATATTTCCCTTATTTCAAATACAGAAAAGCTTATACACATATTTTCTCTTCTTAACATCTTAGTTAGCAGATAAATTTATTGTAATTAAGGTCTACTATTGATTTATTTTGTTGACTAAAATTAATTCTTCATTACCATACCTTTGGTTTCTCCAAAAGGTCTTTTTTTAATATTCTAGAACCTCATCTAGCGTATTAGCATGTCATATTTCATTTAGTGTTTGTATATCTCAAATCCAATTGGTTTTAACTATTTCCCAAACTCCCTTTTTTCTTTTAGCAATAGAGGGGATTGAACCCTAAACCTTGTGCATACAAGGCAACCGATCTACTATTTTGTTACATCTCCACCGCACCCCCATTTTTAATTTGGTTTCATGGATCTGTGTTCATCTCAAACTTACTTCTGACTCCCCTGCTTTCACCCCCCACCATGTGTTATATTTGCCAGCAAGTGTGCCTTTCTTTGGTTTATGCAACACTGAGGATAAAAATCAAGAATTCTTATATGGTCAGCAAATACTCTATCAACTGACCAACTACCCCAGCTTTACTCCCCAGACCTTCAATTTATTAATTAATTAATTGACTAATTTTAGTACTTTTTGAAACCAGCTTTCAATATGACCATGCTGCCTCAAAAACAAACAGAACAACAACGACATCCATAGGCTGGCCTGCCACTAGCTATGCAGCCCAATCTGATCTTGAACTTGAGATTTTAATGCTTCAGTGCTAGAAATAGCAAGTGTGTGGTACCATATTAAACTTCATTTTGAGACAGGATCTTAGTAGTTTGCCCAGTCCCACCTTGAACTTGCTACCAGTCATCAGTCTGGTCAAAGCAGGCATTGGACTTGGAATATTTAGCTAAATATTCATACTGGTATGCAATAATGGTTATTTGTTTGTTTTCTTGACATTGGATTTCATGTAGTTTTGGCTGGCTTGAACTTGTTCTGTATCTAAAGATGGCCTTGAACTCCAGATCTCCTAACTCCATTCCCTAGTGACTTACTGAGATTCCATCAGGCCGGGTATTTCTGATGGTCTTTACTGTGTTGTTGATCAGAGGTAGGATAACTGTAAAAGACAGCATTTTTTATATACTTTTAAATTAAGTTGACATTGGTAAGCTGTTTTTTATTTGCTTGCTTTCTGAGAATCCAACCCAAAGCTTTGTACATGCTGGGTAGGCACTCTACCTCTAAAATATTAAACCCAAACTATAAACTCATAACTTCGAATAACACAGTTTTGTACACTTAGTATCTGCACAATCTTTCCTACCTGTTGCTGCCTAATTCCAAACACTTTCATAATCTCAAAGAAAGTCATGTGGCAGGTGTCATATTCTACCTCTAATCCTAGTATACTAGGAAGTTAATGCAATGTGATCCAGAGTTGTAGGCCAGCCTTGGATGTACAGCATATCCAAAGTAAGCTTGGGATTCATAGAGAACCCACCAAAATCCAAAAATACCAAGTCAACAAAGATACTAGGAGAACAGTAAAGAAAAAAAGGAACTGAACATTAGTGACCATGGCCCATTTGCTCTTGCTTCATCAAAAGATAATCATCAACTGTTAATGTTCTTTACATATATTTGCAAATCCTCAGAATATCATATTTATGTAATCATAATATATGAGATTTTAGATTTGGAATTTTATTTGCATAATGTAAGGCTTTTAATGTTTTTAGAGACATGCTATCATAGACTCAAGCATACTCAAGCATAAAAAGACTCAAGCTCTTTTTATTGTTAGAGTGTGTTTATGGTAAGGACTATATGCCACAATTGTGTACTGATATCAGAGGACAACTTTGTGGAGTTGGTTCTTTCTCATTTACCTTTATGTGGATTGAACTAGAAATTGAACTAAGATTGTCAGACTTGTGTGGCAAGTGCCTTTAAGTGCAAAGTCATCTTGCCAGCCTATAGTGGATTGTGATATGGGGGGATTACCATACTGTCTCATATAACACAGGCATCTCTGAACTTATTATGTAGCTGAGGATGGCTTTGAACTTTTGATCATCCTACCTGCAACTGCCAAATATTAAATTTAAAACTGTGTACCACCATGCTTTGAAGCATAATATACGTAATATTCTTATGTATATTATTTTTCAACAAAGCATTTTAGCATTTATTTATGTGGTAGCATGAGCCATTACTTTATTTTTGTTATTTTTGAAACAGTTTTATTGTGTAGCTCAGATAGGCCTCTAGCTCTTTATTTACCTGGCCTCTCCTCCTGAGACCTTGGATTATAGTCATGTTCCAGCTGACCTGTCCTTTCAGTTACTGTTCCTATTTTTTGAGACAGAATTTCATAGATCCAAGACTATCTACAACTCAATATACCACCAAAGATAATTTTAAACTTCTGATTCGCCTACCTCCATCTTTTGGTGGGTTCTCTATGAATCCCAAGCTTACTTTGGATATGCTGTGCATCCAAGGCTGGCCTACAACTCTGGATCACATTAATCAGATTTATCGGTGTGTGCTACTTGCAGTGTTGAGGATGGAATTAAAGAGCTTTGTGCATAACAGGCAAACACTCAGAAAACTATACTAAATCTCTAACAATCTTCATTTATTTAATTGAATTAATAAATTTCATTTATGGCTTAATTGCATTCTGTAATTGTGCTATGTTGCATTTGCTTTAACCTTTCATCAGTTGATGGAGTGTAGAGCTATTTCTACCTCGACTGATATGTCTGCTATACAAATTGATAGACTTTTTTACATAAATGCATGTTTGCATTTCATTCTAGGATATACTTAAGAGCACAAGTGCAGGGTTTCATGGTTGTGATTGGATCAGGAATTATCTGTGTTATCTATCCTGGTCTCTAACTTTCTGTTTCTGCCTGAACCTTCCTGATGCTAGACTTACAAATATCTAGCACTACGCACTTACTGAATAGTGGCTTCTTTTCTTTTCTTTTCTACTATGGGCTTCGCTGTGTAACTCATGTTATACAGTTATAGGTGCTCAATGCAATCCTCCTCTCTCAACATTTCAAGTACTAGTATGTCAGGTATCAGCCATATTTGTTGCAGGGAAAAAGGGTCTTGACTGTCCCAATGTTGTAGGGTTCTTGTGTTCCGGAGTTGAAGACTGAAACCAGAACACGGTATTGACGATTAAGGTTTATTAGAGAAGAGAAAGATTGGAACTCATGAACTCCAGATGTGGAGTGCCAAGAGGGGCTAGGACGCCTCTATGAGAAGCAGAAACGAAACAGAGCTCATGGCACTAGTGCCATGAGGGGCTAGGGAGCCCATGAGAACTCACAGTGCCTAGGCATGGAATTCATGAGGACCAAGGAACAAGAAACAGACTCATGGCACTGGAGTGCCATGAGAGGCTAGGGAGCCTCCAAGAGAAATAGGCAGCTGGAAACGGTACTAGAGGGCCATGAGGGGCTAGATCGCCCAAGATGGTTGCCAGGGCTAGGTATATTTATACACCTAGATAAGCCCGGGGAAACTGGCTTTTTCCCATCGGTTAATTCCCATCAGGGTCCAAACTGATTGCTTTTGGACCCATGTGGACTAGAGGTCAAGTTGTTTGATATGGAGAACTCATCTCCATAATCACTTCATGGGGAAGATGGCCATCTTATCTCTGGGAAGATTGGAGTCAGTTCCTCAGCAGGAGTATTCCTTCAGGGTGATTCCAGCAGTAGGGGATGACTTTCAGGAATTCCAAAGACCTTGAGAGACCCATCCCAGCATGGCTGCTCTAATCCTGCCTCATAATGATCAAGTTGTAAGTGTTATAGCAGCTGAATAATTAATGCTTTTCCATATTAGCAAACTCAGTTCCAAAATGTTTCAGCATTTTTTTAGTTATAGTTTGTCATTTGGGCAGAATCTCACTCCGTAGACTTGGCTGAGATGGAACTCATTGTGTCTCTCACACTTACTGCAGTTCTTCCTCTCAGCTTCTTTTTATTGTTACCATTATTATATTCACATGTGTGTCTCTGTGTATATCAGAGGGTACTATATATGCCTATGGAGGCCCAAAGGTGACTTAGGAAATCACCTGGATTGCTTCTACCTTCTATTTACTTTGCTCTGGAGGTTCCTAGGTTCTGCTTTTCAGGAATAGAAGTTCAGGCTGCTGTCATATTTGCTTGATGTGGTTTTTTTTTTTTTTTTTTTAACATTTTACGTGTGTGTGTATGAGGGCTCTGTATATCCCTGTGGTGGTCCAAGGGTGACTTTGGGAATCATCCTGGATAACTTCTACTTCCTTTTTGCTTCACTCTGGGATCTCCCAGCCCCCTCCCCACCAGAACAGGAAGTGAAGGCCACAGCTGTTTTAGTCTGGTATTTATTCATGGGACCTGGTTGCAAACTCAGGACCTTCTGCTTTTGCCGCAGAATCTTAATTGTGAGCTATCTCTCTGGCCATTTGTTTTTTAAATGTATAACATGGTAATAATCTAGGATCCAAACTTAGGACCTGCTAGCCATCTTTCCGACCCTTGCCTCAGCTTTTTCAGTGCATGTCTTCACCAAGGATATGGAACTTTACATTCTAGTAGCATGCATTAAGCTTTTGATTTGGGCCTTGCATAGAGGTACATATCTAAAATCCCAGTATTTAGGAAACAGAGCAGGATGATTGCCACTATTTCAGTTGCAAAACAAATTCCAAAACAGTCAGGGCTTCATAAACAGTTACTATTTATTTTAAAAAGCCAGGCATAGTGACTTAAAGAGATAATCCCAGCAGTTGTAGGGTATCCTGGTGAGTTTGGGTTCCATAATGAATTCTAGGTGGGACTGTACTGGAGGTAAATGGTGACAAAAACTACACCAAGCTTCACAGCCACCACAATCCATTGTCATTTTGATCATTTGGGTCTTTGTGACTCACACCTGCCATCCTAGTACTTCCTAAGGGATATCCTATTCTGCATTTCTATTGTTCCTACACACAGCTTCTCACCTAGTCAGTATTTATTTGTGTGCTGATTAGCATTATACAAATCTTTTGTTCTGAGACTTTAGTGTAAATCTCTTTGAATTTTAAAGTTTCAATGCATATTCTGAATATTGCACCTTTTCTGACTTTCTGAGTGTCAAATATTTTCTCCTATGCTCTTTTATTCATTTTCTTAATAGCATCATTTGAAGTGAGAACTCTGTTGCAGATAAAATTTCTTAGTTTATTATTTTTGGTTCCTTGTGTTTTATATGTCATACAAAATTCCAAGTTCCCAGAAATGTATATTCTAACTTTTTAAAAAGTATTCATATTTTAATTTACTTATCTATAATTTATTTCCTGTAGAACAGAGAGAAAAAGAGAGGCAGAGTAGCAAGAAATCAGAGACAACTTTTTGAAGTCAGTTCTGTCCTTTTACCATGTAGCCTTGTACGGATTAAACATTGGTTGCTAGTTTGTTAATGGGCACCCTACGTACTCAATTATTTCCCCAACCTGTACAATTTATTTTCAATCATTATTTGTATTTACTATGACACAGGGCATTTTGGTCAGTTTTTGTGAATAGCTAAGTGTCAAAAATGTAAAAAATAAGAGTTTTGGATCCCATGTCTTTAAAGATCATGTATCCTTATGTGTTCTAACTTGGTTAAGTACGTTACAAACTATCAAATTATTAGGGAAGCATCAAGAATATACTAATCTATTCTTACAAACTATAATGAGTCTCCTTGAATGTATCATTTTTGTGCTAAAAAGAAGATCATGATGGCTTAAGTCTGTAGTTAGAATATGCTACAAAATTATCTTTTATTTTTGTCTTCCTTTTTAGCACTGAGGATTAAAGTGTATAGTTTACCAGTAGATTCTTATTTATATTGATAAAATTATATTTTCTTATTTATATGTATATGAATTTCTTTGGCTGTTCAAGAGTCTTAGTACGTAGTTCCTAATTATAAAACTAAGTATTAGTCTATTTTTTTCAGTTGTTTGTACAAAGGGTGTTTGGTAACTACACTTGGCAGTTTGGTGAGGGTGGAGGTAAGAAGGGAACTTTAACCATGTAATTCTATTTAGCACACTCCACCCCCAAAATCTTGGTTGTGGTCTTTGAGAAAGGGTAAAGATATGTTAAATGGTATGTAAATGTGATCTCTGGATAAATTTCTTTAGAGTTCCATACTTAGCATTGTCTTGTAATCAGACTATACAAATGCGTGCATTTTGTAGTTAACAATGAACCCAATATCTGGAGACAGAATGCTGTTAGGTCAAAAGTCATACTTATTTATTCTTCTTTGTTTCTTGAGACAGAGTCTTTCTCTCTCCCTAGCTCACGTGGGCATTGAATTTCAATAATACTTTTTTTCTCAGCCTCCCTGGGGCTGGGATTACCATCATATCCGGCTTAAATCTACAGTTTCCCCTTTTCGCAGCTGTTATTCATCATTTGACAATTTTAATGTATTCAAATTTAGTATGTGTGGAAAGTCTCAGTGTTGGATTTTTGTTCAGGATCTTAATGTTCATTTCACAAGCTAATGGACAATTTTTCGAATTAAATGCTCTTTAATATCTATTGAATGTGAAACTCATGACAATTTAGGGTAGTATAATTCTCACAAATGCCCACAAAAAAGTAGGAAATAGAAAAAGGGAAAACAAATTGCACCTAATTTGAGCAATGTAGACTTGTCTTTTGTATGGATTTTTGCGGCAAACAGGATGATAAGTATCTGGCATCTTGTGGTTGGTTTGGTTAATTTAACTTATATAAATCAGCAATCGGCTTTTTTTATTTGTTTAAGTGTCGCATTATGAAACACAGAATAATCTAGAATTACAATCTTCTGATCATTAGAAATAAGTTAGCTTTTTCCACAATATGTGTAGTAAGAATCCATGGTGTTTTAAAGCCGGGAACATTTCACTAGTGGTACCTTCAAATACTTGGGAATCAAGAATTGTTCCCTATTTAACAAATATTTAAAATTTGATAGCTGTGCCCAGGTTGACGGTTATTTCTGATTGCGGCCACTCAAGTCTCCGGAGTGTGAATACTTGGGCCTGGGTAGCCGCAGCTCCACAGGTCATTGCGGTCAGAATACAGGCTGAGACGTCTGCATTGCGGCAAACAGGTGCGCATGCGCGGCCGTCGGCTGGCACGCATGCGCAGCTGCAACCCGATAAGGCTGAACTGCTGCGACAAGCACTGCGCACAGAGCAGAGGCGGCTGGAGATGCCTGGCGCCTGGATCTGAAGAACCATTGGCGACGCAATGGAGCGAGCAAGGTCAGCGGGACCGATGGCTTCCCTAGCTTTAGGGGCAGTCGTTTTCCTTAAAATACTGCGAATTTATGAGGCATTGGGGACTTTTTGTTGTTTGACCTAGGAATCCCAGAATCAAGTCCTTTGTTCTGGAGAACCAGTTAGCGAATTTTTGGACTTTTGGCCTCTGCTGTGCCAGTCTGGAATGGCGCTGCTGCAGGAGCAACTGCGTGGTCACCAAGGTCCTCCTACAGTTTGTCTGAGCCTGAAGTGGTGACGGCCTGTTCAGAGCCGGCATGAGTCTGTGCCGCGCGCGGCCGCCGCGGCAGGTGCACAGCGCGGCACGGCCGGATGGTGCGCCCTGGGTGGGGCGGGAGGTTGGCGCCTCGCCCTCGGTTGTGGTCGGACAGCCGGCGGTTGGGTGTGCTGTCAGAGACGAGATGCAAGGACTGGAGAGCAGGTTGCAGGCGCGGGGTGGTGTGGACCCCTGGAGAGTGGATCGGAGGGACACAGCGGTGTATATGGTTGGAGAGCGGGCAGGAGGGTTCAAGGAGTCCAGACCGCTGACACCAGGTAGAGGGCCCACCGCAGGTGTACGGGCTGCTTGGGAGCAGTCGGGGGAGGCGCACGCAGTGAGCCACCGGGGAGCTGGTATGCAGAACCCGCATGGTATGAGGCTGTTCCAGGGACTTGGTGCGGAGGACTGGAGGGCAGGCTGGAGACCATGTCCCGGGAGGTCGGAAACCTGGTCCGAGGGGCTCTGAGGTAGCCTGGTGAGCGTGAGAGAGGAGACTGAACCTTGGTGGAGTCCATAGCGCAACAGGTGTGGGCTGGACACCTGGGGTGAGCCGTGCAGCGGCGGCTAGTGGCAGATTCATGGGTCTGTTGAAAAAGCACCTGTGTGATCGAGGGATGGCGTCTGCAACGGACGCACCACACCCGAGAACCTGGTAATCTGTCGTGATGACCGATTTATTATTGCGCTGTTTTGTGCTGTGGAATCACCGCGCACACACTAAAGCACTGATTGCTGAACCGCTGGTTTTCTTTTACCTTTGTCTACAATCCTTGTCTTAAGTGGCTTAATATATGAGCGTTTGTATGCCAGAGTTCATTTTTCGGATCCACTAATTGGTGGTGTAGCAGCACGTTATTTATTTTCATTGTCCTCTGAATCTGGTGTTTGAAATGCACATGGACGTTGCAAGAGGTTCTGTCCCTTGTCCAACGCCATTGTGAGGTTCCTTAAAGATGGCCGCTGCTGCAGCGGTGCTGGTGTGCGCAAGCGCTGCAGGGTGGGGGGACTGGGGAGGTGCAGGGAGGGGCACTGGGAGTGGTGGAAGCCCCCTCCTTACTGCGCAGCAGGTGGGAGGAGGTGTCTCAGTCTGTTAGAACCTAGATGCACACAGCTGGAATGTCAGCCACGCCCTCACCCAAGGGCAGTGCTTGGAGAACAGCCCGCTGCGGGTGAGTGGCTGCCCCTTTCTCAAAAATCCTGCTGTGGAAAGAGTTCGTAGAGAGGCTCGGGAGGAACTACAGCCACCTTCGTTTACCTTGGGGTCCTAAATGGGTTGGCTGTTTCGCAGGATGAGCATGGAGATGGGGACAGCTACCCCTTCATCGCACTGCTGTAGCAGCTGCTTGATGTCTTTCTTTTTCCAATGTCGCAGTGGTGGGGGAGGGGAAGGAGATTGGATTGCAGAGACGTCACCCCACAGGCTTATTCCCCTCCACTCCCTCTGCTGTCTCTGCCAGTGTGGTGTAACAGGTGTCAACTCTTCCTTTTTTGTTATTCAGCTGACTGTAGAATAGACTGTCCAGTCCATCAAAAGTAGAGTCACCAGGTCCTGTTGGTGCTGTTTAAGATAGCCTCCATTAGTGGGTTGAGAGTGTAAATTTGTTTTAGAGCAGACTTCATTTTTTTGTAGGTCCCCACCTTTCTGTTATGTGCAGCTGGATGTTCCATTTCTAAAGCAGATTCAGTAATCAATCCCTTATATGTTGACTCTGAATTCAATTTTACAGAATTAATAATTTAACAGATACGCTACCATCTGTTGTTATCTATTTCAATGTCTTGATATTTCATTCTCACACAACAATAATGGTTTTGTCAAACTGGGGGTCCATTTGATCTCAATAAGAGATGAAGGGCATTTCACTTTACTGAACCTGAGACAGGAATAAAGAAAATAGGAAAGCTTGAGTGGTGTGCAAGAATGCTTCAGAATTATTTCTCATGGTTATGTCTTTCCCATGGTTAAGTCAATAACCTTTATTTTCATATTCTAATGCCTTAAAACCATTTTTAATTTTGATACAGTATATATAACCTAATGTCATAAATGTAACCCAGATTGATCTTAACTTGCTATCTATCCCAGGCTTCCCTCAAGCTAGTGATGCTGTGTGTCCATCTTCTGAGTCTTGGAATCACAGTTGTAAGTCACCAGGCAGGTTTTATGTTTTCATTCTAAGGATTTTTTTCTTTCTAGGACTTCATATGCTGGTTTTATTTCTTTTTCCATTTGTTTTTTCTTTGTCTATGGTGAGTAATATGTCTGGTTGTCCTTAGTTGTCTCTAGCAAAATATCAAATTTAGAAAAAAAGAAAAACTTTGTATTATAACCAACTTGAACTACTAATCCTCATATCTTAGCACCCAGAGTGTAAGTGCTTAAAAAGTAGCATAATTTTAAAATTTGTTAACATGATATTGATTTTGTGTTAGGGCATAGTAGATACTGCTTCAAATGTTTTTGGTGTCCATTCTTTACTGTCTAGGTCTTGCATTTAATCAATGAGTATTTGTCCCAGTAGTTGGTTTTATTGTTTTTAAAAACAATATGTGTAGTTCAAGCTGGCTTCAAGACCTCATTCTCCAGCTTCCTTAAACTTTTGAGTAGTGTGATACTGTGCTTGGTTTCTGCACCAGGAATTGCTTTTTGAAGATAATTAATGTGAACTGTAATTTATAAGAGTGAATTTTATCAGGAAAATATTACTACTACTAAAGGTGCAGTCTTACCTGATTTATTCACAGAATTTATATTATGATTTACTTTCCTATCTAGTTTTTGTCTTATTGCTGTGATATTCCCCCACTTGCATCTTTATTCCTTCCTTACTCTTATTTCCTAATATTCAAGATTTTTTTTAAGGCACATTTAATGGAGCCAGGGAGATAACTCACCTGATAAGGCATCTCTTCACAAATTTGACAAACTGAGCTCCTTGGACGCATACATGAGGGAAAAGGAACTGACTTCCAAAAGTTGACCTCTGACCTGTAACCTCCATCTGTGTGACAAGGGATACATATTTGTCCTCTTTCTTCAGTAAATAAAAAAATTACATTACATAAAATTTATTTTATATTAATGTTTATTATTATACTATGCTAACTTAGCTATTATTAGAGGGTGTGTATGTGTGTGTGTGTGTGTGTGTGTGTGTGTGTGTGTGTGTGTATGTGTGTGTTAGATAGGATTTCACTGTGTATCCAAAACTCATTTTAAACTGGCAGTTTTCCTACCTCAGTGTCCCTGAGATTATAGGTATGTATATAATTAGCTTCTTTGTGTTTTGAGATAGGACTTACTGTGTAGTAGACCAAACTGGCTTGAAATTGGTAATCATTTTTTTTCAGCCTCTAGTCGATGAGAATTCTTATGGATGCCTTTCAGCGTAAGGGCAGTATGGATTCAGTAAGAACCCCAACCTTAACCCCGTAGTCCTGCTTTTCCTTCCATTTTTGTGAACCAAAGTCAGACAAGATTGAAGTAGAACATGGAAATTAACTTTTTTGTCTTAAATTTAAGAATGCCATTTGGTACAGAATTGTCTTTTGGTAATTTTACTCAGGCTTCTTTCGACGGTGCTAATTTTTCTTATTGGTGTCCTGCATATTGGTAAGATCAAATGAGTTTTATTTTCATCTTAAAAGTTTTTTCTAAGATTATTAATTTTGAATCATTAAATATTTTAATGAAAGTCAAATTTAGTGTTGACATTGGCTTTGCAAGCTTTTCTAGAATAAAATTTGCCTATTATCAGCTCATTAAATTATCAAACTTTAAATTTTATTGTTTTTAAACAATAAATAATATTTTGACTTAAAATAATTCTGGTTTTATTGGAGCATTTAAAGTTATTCAAGCAATGAAACACCTAGTGAATGGTATGTAGTAAAATGATCTATGAATCTAAAAATACCTGTTTTGAAAGCAGGTAGGATTTAGAGAATTGGATTTGTGGGCTTGTCTTTGGATATTGCTGTAGAGGAATTATTTCGGGATGTTTGCCAAAGACCTTTTAATGCTTTGTGGCTTGGTATTTTCAAATTTCAGTTTAATAAATGAAGTTCCTAACATGGCTGCCTAAAGCCAATAATTTGATTTTCAGTTTGACAGAGTAGCCATTTTGTAAAGAGTTCTACATATCATTTACATGGTGGTAATTTCTTCCATGTTGATGGCTATTTGTTTTAGTGACCAGATCTGCAAATCTGAAGAAAGTGATACTTGCATGTGAGAATTTTTAAATAGAAATTTTGTAATTTAAACTTACATTAAATTATTAAGACATACAAAGGATTATTTTGATTTAAAATATATTTTTGCTAAATAGTTTCAGATTCATCTTAGGTACTTTTGGTGGAGAGATTAAGAAAATATTTGTGTATGGCTATGTATGACATGTACACTTGTGGATATTAATATTTTATTGCTGTCTGTGAATATAGTTGGAAATGAATATATTTTTGCTTTATACCTGGTATTTAAATCCAGATTTTCTGACACAGTATTTTTCTAAAATAATGTGGTTAAGTGTTTTGAAGTAGGAACATCTAATATTTTAACTTTGCCTTGATTGAAATTATATTGTGAATAATTTCTAAAATGCCTAATGAAATATTTCTAAATAAACTATTAATCATGACATTTTAATTTTTGAGGCAGAGTAATATATAATAGCTCAGTCTGGCCTAACATTCATATAGTTAAACATGAATTTGAAGTTCTAGTTCTTGATCTTCCCATATTCCCCCTTCATTCTGGCATTACAGGCATGTACCAACCATACCTGGCATAAGTGGTGGTAGAGATCAAACCCAGGGCTTCATGCTTAGCAAACAGTCTACCAACTTGATCACATCCCCACTTCTTAAGACAAATTTTAAAGAAACAGTTTCATGTATTGACACGTATATTAAATCAATCTTTTATTCTTTTTTAGGGATCGATTGCACCTGAGAAGAACTACTGAGCAACACGTGCCAGAAGTGGAAGTTCAAGTTAAACGCAGAAGGACAGCCTCACTGAGCAATCAAGAGTAAGTAAAGTCTTTGTTAACAACAAGTTCATGAGTCCTGTTGATTAGAACCAAGGATTGGTGGTTATTTTAGGTGTCTTACTTGTAGTTCTGTTAAAACTTAGATAATTGTGTTTTGAAACAGTGCCTTGTTTTAAAGATTATTTTATTTATTTATTAATTAATTCATTTATTTATTTAATTTATTTATTTATTTAGTGTGTGTGTGTGTGTGTGTGTGTGTGTGTGTTTGTAACTGTTTGTAACTGCCAAGGATCACGGGTAATTTCAGGAATCATCCTGGATGGCTTTTCCTGGGCCAGAAGTATTAGGCCACTGCCCTTTCCACGTGGTGTTTTTATGTGGGACCTGGGATCTGAACTCAGGTCCTTCTGCTTCCTAAACATAACCCCTGAGTCATGTTTCCAGCCCATTTTTTTTAAAAAACTTTGTTTACTTATGTATTTAGTTTTTGTGTAGAGTACCTTGTTACATAGCCCAACCTGGTCTAGCACTGTGGTCCTGTTTTTTTGTTTTGTTTTTGTTTTTTTCTTAACTGTCCTGTTGCTAAGATTACAGATCCATGGCATTGTGCATTTTGAGTTTGTTTTTCAGACAGAGCATTACTCTAGTTCAGGCTAGCCCATAGCTTACTCTACATACCAGGGATTGCCATGCTTATGTGTCTCTGTTTTGAGTGCTGGAGTTACAGCCATGAGATCATCTGTATAATTTTGAAGGAGAAATAACTTACGTATTTCTGAGCTCTGCATGTTATATATAAATACTACATGGTCACATATTTGGAGACCTGAGATTGTTAACTAAGGGAATTGCATATTTTCCTCAGTTGTCTTCATTTTGAGATTGTTTCAGTGTGACATTGTACTATCAAAATAGATGAGCCCCTACTTGTCTTGCTAAAAATTTCTTGCTTCAGCTATCCAGGGATAAAAGCATTTCCACATTTTATAACTGGAAAAAAATATAGATATGTTGTAGTTGATGTTTCTCTATTATGGATAATTTTGAGTTTATACTCTTAATATATCCCTATACTGGGTAAGAATCCAGTTGAGTTTTGTCCATTTGTGTGGACATAGACTCTTGTCTTGTTTTATAGTTCTTCATTGTATAATGATATGCCACAAGGAGGATCTCTGAAACTTTTCAGGTTTCTATATTTTCTTTGATATTACGATCCACATTGTCAACAGTCTTATCATTATTATATGTTATCATAGGTGTCAGTTGTACCCACGGCGTTCTCAGCAGCAACAAGTTCCTGTGGTGGATTTCCAAGCGGAACTGCAACAGGCCTTCTTAGCTGAGACACCAAGAGGTGGTTAAAGCAGTATTTAAACATCTGGATAGCCGATTTCAAGAAAAAACAGGTTAGAATTTAAAAAGTTAACATTTAAAAAGTTAAGATTAATTGTTCATTTTTCTCTGTTACACACCTCAGCCTTAGACTCACAAAAGTAATATAATGAACAAAAAGCAAAGCAATTAGAAGGATGAGCTTAACAGATTTGCTGATATTTGTGTCATGCATGTATCTTTTAGTATTTGGTGTGAGTTAAGTATATTTTACTCAAATTTTTCTTTTCTATGGACTTTCAGTTTTATAGAGAAAATCACTAGAAATGGGCATTCATTGTTAATTTGTTTTTGTGGGCTTTTGATTTTCGTATGTTAAAATTGTACAAAGTATGGTGTTTGTTTTTTCACACTCAAGAAATAATGGGATGCTTAGAAGTACACACTCCAGGGGCTGGAGAGGTGGCTCAGGGGTTAAGCCTCTGTCTTGCAGGCAGAAGGTCCTGAGTTTGGATCCTAGACCACACATATAGACTCCAGGCAGAAGCGGGGTGGCCTGTGCTTCTGGTCCTGGTAGGGCAGAGCCTGTGAATCCCAAGGCAAAGTAAACAAGGAGGAGGTGGAGGTGGTCCATGGTAGTTCCCGAATTCGTCCGTGGTTCTACACACACATACACACACACACACACACACACACACACAACACACACACACACGCACGCACACACATCCATATACCCACAATTGAATAAATAATAATAATAAAAAATTGAAAAAAAAGAAGTAATACTCCAATAGTAGTCATTTTAATTATAACTCAGTAGGCATAACATAAATAATATTGTAAATATATATCACATATTAGCTGTCAGTGATGAAGAATGTATTTTCCACAGTAATTTAATGTTTATTGTTTTTCCTTTCTGTTTTGTCCTTATTTCTTTTCATCAGCATGAGACTCACTGTCATTTAGATTTTTTTTAATGAAAAAGCTGTCCTGCTGTGTTTTTCTTTTGCACTCATTTTGTTTGTTTTAAATTAGCTTACTTTCTAAGCTTTTCTATAAGAATTTGTATATTTCACATTCTTCTTCCATTCTCCATTTTTGGAGATAGGTCAGGTATGTAGTTGAGTAATGACCTTGAACTGTTGATTTCTCTGCCTCTACATCCTGAATGATCCATGCCTGACTTTTTCCAGTTTTAGTGGCATTTCAAGTAATTTGTGGCAATTCAAGTAATATGTATTAAAAAGTAGGAAAAAAGAAATAAGGACTGTATTTCACTTTTCTGTTAAGTTTTTTAGTTTTTTAACTATTCCTCAGTTAATTATAACTGTAGCACAAATTTTGAAGTTAAGGGCATACTTTATTAATTACATGGACTTGGTGGTAAACTGGAAACTAATCTCTTTCCTTGAGTCGTTGCTCAGAGTAACAGGATTTTTTAGTGTCTACATATACAATGGTAGTAAAGGGATACTGTGAACCTCTCGTTAGTTTCAACTTTGGTTCTCCTTTCTCTTCTGTGGATTACAAGTAAGTGTGTGACCACATTAAATAAAAATTGATGTATTTACCTAGAAATTCGCTGACTCCTTACTTCAGGTAGAATACAATAGCTGTGGTACTGACAGGACTGGCTAAGCTAACAAGAATGGATTTGGAGGAATCCCTAGGGTCTTGCCAATTATAGTCAATACTGTAGAAAGTATGAAGAAAGGGACCCTAGGGTTGCATATCACAAGCTCAAGAGACTTGGATGCAGTTTTAACAATTGACACCTTTTTCTTTTCATACTCAGAGCATCTACCTTCAATTCAAATTGTTTTATATTTAATTATTGTGTGTGTGTGTGTGTGTGTGTGTGTGTGTGTGTGTGTGTGTGTATCAGAGGGCACTGTGCATGCCCGTGGAGGTCCAAAGGTGATTTTGGGAATCATCCTGGGTTGTTCTACCTCTCTGGGGTTTCCCATGCTCCACCTTTCAGGGCCAGAAGTGCAAGCTGCCACCATTTCTGTCTGTGGTTACATGAAATCTAAGATCTGAATTCAGGTGCTTCTACTTGTGAAGTGGAGATTTAACCCCTGAGCCATCTCTTCAGTCCTTAAAAAATTTAAATGCTTTAAATTCCAACAATTTATATTTATGATGCCAGAAGCATAAAATTCAACAATATCAAACTTGTCAAACCTGTGATCTCAACAGTCTAGACAATAAGCAGGAGAGCATGAATTCAAGGCCAGCATAATCTCCACAGATAACCTGTTGCTTAAAAAAAAAAAAGATGTTCTTACATTCTTAAAATGATTAATAAATATGTGCTTACTTTTAGGCTATGTGGATAGGTTGCAAATAACACATGAACACATTAGGGTTCAAATCTAGGTCCTGATACATACTAAGCAATTACTCTACTGACTCAGGTAGAGTTATTCGTGTGCATATGTGTCTGTATGTGTGTGTTAAAAAATTGAGGAAAGTGTTCTTTGGTTTAATTAGTATCATTATGCATGAATATTTTACATTTGGTTGTATTTTCTCCTGGTGCTCATTGGTACTCATACATAATTTCTTACTGTGTCTCTGTAGAAACCTTCTATAGCTATAGAATTGAATAGCTGTCAGTGAGTATTTATGTACACTAATATTTTCTGATCTTACTGTATATGTTTTTGCCAAGTTTGAGGGTCTTCTGGTTTTGGTTAATGGAGTTCTGCTTTTTAAAATTAAATTCAAAGAATTTAAAAATGTATAACTTCATATAAATTTAACAGTATTTTGGTTAGGGCTTTCTACTTTGTATTTTATTTTTGTTAATATTTTATTTGAAGGAGAGAGAGGAACACAGAAGAATGTGCATGCACGTTGTACTTTTACACAGTAGGCTGAGGCAGATCGCTCTGAAGTTCTGAATCAGCTAGACTACATACCAGAGTTATGAGAAAGGTAGAATAGATGATGTCATTTCTTAAGAGAGCACACTAGCAAAGAAGAAAAGTTTAAGCTTATTATACAATTAATATTCTTAACAGTTTCAGACCTTTTTTTTTATTTTCCATTTATTAGTGTTAGGGTTGAGTCAGGGATTAAGGTAGACAAGCTCTCTAATACTGATCTAACATTACCGGTCCTTTTTTTTTTGGAGACATTCTCAAAAAGTTGTTCAGATTCTCCTTGAATAGTCATCTGTCTAGCAGTCCTTGAACTTGGGTGAGAATATTCCTGCTTCAGTCTCTCAAGTAACTGGCCTACAACTATCTGCATTGATGCTCAATTTGTACAGGAGTTTAGGAAAATTAATGATATTCTTGCTTCTTGAAGAAAGAATTGCCTGTTGTCATTTCAAAGAGGCTTTTTGGAATGAACATAAAAAATAAAATATGGGATACATACATTTTGGGAATGGAAATAATGAAGACTATTTCTGAAACATTCCTGGTGCGGGAGGCGGGAGAGACTAGAATTTGACTGAATATATGGGATATTCTGCATAGGTGAGGATCTGAGTTCATTCTCACAATACCTATGTAAAAAAAAAAGGACACATAGGTATATGTTTGTAATCCTAGTAGAGTCAGAAAGGCTGATTTTCGTGCTTTCTATTGAAGCAGTGAGCTTCAGGGTCAATAAGAGACTGTATCAATACATGAGGTAGATAGCTATTGAGGAAGACATATTACATAAGTCCTCTGCTTTCCATATAAGCACAATACAAACACACAGAGAAACACATACATGCAAATGTACATATACATTTCACGCAAGAACCTCTAGGTTTACTAAAATCCAGTGGGTTTCATGATGGATCAAATTGGTGATAAAATGAAGAAATAGGAAAATGTTTAGTTCATTGTTGATTATGGGAGTGTGAGAAGACACAATTTGTTTTGAAAATTACCTTTTTTGAACCATGCAGTTTCAAAGGTTACTATGATGTATTTTCCATTACAGGACCTGTCCGCTGTTGTGAAGCTTCTGCCAAGCTTGCTTTGTTTCTAGAAGGCTTGCATTATAGCTTAACTTATAGCAACCCCCCCCCCAGTACTACAAAACTTGAAAATTTCCTGTTGTTATTGGCTATTGTGGAACAACAATCATGGTAAGATTTGCATTAAAACAAAAGGTTGGTGGCCACTGTCTGGGCCCCATATCAGCTTGTGATGTTTGGAGTTGTAACAGTTAGAAATAAGAATTTTGCTTTAGAGAAGGATCCGACCATGACCAAACATAAATCAGCAACTAATGTTTGTTTTCATATTAGTGGTAATCAAAGTTTTTAGAAATCATACTGAAAGATGTCATATGACAATATAGAGTGGTTTTTAAGGGACCAGCTTTTAGCTAGACCAGCAAACATGGGGAAATAGTTAAGTATTTAAGTAGTTAAATATCATGAGTTAAAAATTCTGCATGGACATGATGATTTGAGAAGCAACGAGAAATTAAGATGGTAGCTCTAAAGGAGAGTTAGACTGAGGAATTTACATATTTCAAGAAATTAGCTCTGAAAAACAGGAAATGTGCCTGTGATCATGACAATTACAGTTTCTTGGGAAATTAGTTTCTTGGTCATAAGTTGGTATTGCAATGTTTTCAATGTGTTAGGACTTGTGTTTGCTCATTTGCACATAACAACCAACCAACCAAGGGAACTGGGAAGATGGAGTAATATTGGAGTATGTATAAAGGGAGACTAAAGAATCTTGTTTGTAGACATAATTTTAGATAGGTGAACTTATAATTGACATTCCTTACTTATTTACAGACTGTGGGTAAGAGTAGTAAGATGCTTCAGCACATTGATTATCGAATGAGATGTATCCTGCAAGATGGCCGAATCTTCATTGGTACCTTCAAAGCTTTTGATAAACATATGAATTTGATCCTTTGTGATTGTGATGAGTTCAGGAAGATCAAGTAAGTCTGATTTAGGTCATGGGTATGTGAGACAAAGGGAGTGGGAAGACAATACTATTATAGGGGACAATCTATTAGCCTAACATGTGGGCCTTATATTTGATTTTTGTCAGTGCCTCAGCATTGATGTCAATGCATCCAAGCTACTTTGGCAAAAAAAAAAGCAATAGTGACTCTTCTATCACCAGTATTTAATAAGTTAAAAGTTTATTAATTTTTTTCCATTTTAAAAAGTATGAGACTTCAATTTTCTATCTTAAAGTGCTTCACCATGTTGCTTGCATCTATTTTCCCAGAGATTCATGTAACACAAGATTTGTTATATCTAACAAACTTTTAAAGGAAAAGAACTTTACTATTACTCGTAAAAATAATTAATTTGATTTTTGTGAATGTACACACTACTATTTACATGAGAATCTTTACATCAATTTTTGTCTTGATAGTTTTATAGAATAAGAACTACTAAAGTTCATTTTTATTTATAGGCCAAAGAACGCAAAGCAGCCAGAACGTGAAGAAAAACGGGTTTTGGGTCTGGTGTTGCTGCGTGGAGAGAATTTGGTTTCCATGACCGTGGAAGGGCCACCGCCTAAGGATGTAAGGAAGATGCAGGACAGGCCCCTTTATTTTGTCATTTCTTACTTTTCAACACATAAAGGATAGATCGTGAATATGGAGGGACTTTCTCTTATTTGGGAAGTGTGAGATCAAAGTACAACAGAGACATCCTGTGATATATTTTATTTAAGTAACATGTGCCCAGTACTTACAGCAGTATTTGGTTAAATTGTATATTCAGAAATTAAGAGGTTTAATGACCTGAATTTGACCTGGATTCTACCTAGGAGCCAATAAAGTTTTTATTTTTGCTATGGTTATATAAGTATATGTCTTTACAATTAGAATGACATATACATAGTAAAAATCTTGAGGTTGCTTATTGTAGTATTTTTGATCATACTTTTCATTAAAGTACTGAAATTATGTGAGATAGGTGGATTTGGAAAATGGTACATATAATTCATCTGTGAGTAAATCTGCTGAGATATTGAATAGGCCAAGTATTTTAAGCTATACATTTTCTTGTTTTAGACTGGCATTGCTCGAGTACCATTAGCTGGAGCTGCAGGAGGTCCTGGGGTTGGAAGGGCAGCTGGCAGAGGAGTGCCAGCTGGTGTACCTATTCCGCAGGCTCCTGCTGGATTAGCAGGCCCTGTTCGAGGAGTTGGAGGTCCATCCCAGCAGGTAAGGAACCGGCATGGTTTTCAGATGAATGGAAAAATGTAACTGTAGCTTATGATCAAGGAGATATGGAAATATAAAGATACATACTGTATTGTTTAATTGCATGTATTCTAGAATGAACAAGTTTAGATAGGCAGAATAATGACACCCATACTTGCTACTTAAAATGGCCATTAGACACATGAAATTATTTTGGATAAAGTCATCTTTTTACCCAGTACATAATAAACAGGAATGGACATGCCAAACTTGCAAAAGATAAAAACTAAAATTTTTTACAATGCCAATATTTGAAAACACAAGACTAAGAGTCCTGAGAGCACAGTAAAGTATGAGTGTGACAAGAGCAAAATATAGAGATACATAGCTAATAGGATAGATATTTAAAAAGGTTTCCCCACTTTAATGGTTTTCTGACATACCCTCTCAGGTAATGACTCCACAGGGAAGAGGCACTGTAGCAGCTGCTGCTGTTGCTGCTACAGCCAGCATTGCTGGCGCCCCTACTCAGTATCCACCAGGACGTGGCACTCCACCCCCACCTGTAGGCAGAGCAACTCCACCTCCAGGTGAGGATTTGTGAGCAAAATTAATAATTTGCATCTCTGGGGAGTGATGTCTATACAGTGAATAAGATAGTGACTTGAAATAAGGCATAGTCTGTCTCATTACAGTATATGTTAAATCACTAGTTTTAAATGAAAGGTTAAAGGATTATTTAAGTTAAGGATGTCGTAAAGGAACTTGAATCAGAAAAATCATTTGGCTCTGTCATCTTCATTAATCATTATTATCACTTGAATTCCAAGAACCTATCAGAACCGACTTATGAGATCTTATATTTATAGGAATTATGGCTCCCCCACCTGGTATGAGACCACCCATGGGTCCACCAATTGGTCTTCCCCCTGCACGAGGGACACCAATAGGCATGCCTCCTCCAGGACTGAGACCCCCTCCACCAGGAATCAGAGGTTAGTGGATATGATAAACCATGGAAATGGCAGCCATGTCCTATAATTTGCATACTCTTTTTATCCCTTTCACGTAATCTTGTTTGTCCTCTCCAGGTCCACCTCCCCCAGGAATGCGTCCTCCAAGACCCTAGGAAGTTGCTGATCAAATCTGTCTTTCTCTTGCCCCTGCATTGCATATTGTGAAGTTGTGTGTAGCCTGTGAACCTTTTGTCCCCTCCTTCAGCATTAATTACAGCTAATAATAAATGCATAGAGCAATTAAATTGCAGTACTGTTGTACATGCTTTTCTTTGTCTATTCGTTTCATAGAGGTTGAATTAAGACTATATTTATTTGGTCTTGAAATTATTGTGGATGAGGTAATGGCCTGTCCCTTTTAAGCTGTGAGAATAAAATGACTGAGGATTTGTTTCTCTGAGTTCTGACTTTCACTTTGTACACTAACTGTTACTAGTTAACCTTACAGATAAGAAGAATTAGGCCTGTGGAATTGTAACTGTGTCTGTTCACAAACATTGTACCCCTCACTTTAATGTGTTGCACTATCTTAAGGCAATGGAAATGATGAAAAGATCTGTTAAAGCCACTTCTTTGGTTAAAGAAATTGTGGTACTATCATCTTCAATGGGTACTTAACTAAAATATTTAGAATATAAGTCACTTATTCAGAAGAAAGTTTAACTTTGTTGATCAGCTTTCATAGTGGTCTGTGATCAGCATAGAAGACCGTGGCCTAGAGTCAACTCTCCTGTCTGGTAAGTATTCAATTTTCAAATATGAAGCAAGATGATAGAGCTTAGTTTTGAGAAAGAGTTTGTATTGCTTCAGATAATTCATTATTAAAATAAAGATAGCATCCACAGTTTAATTGGCAAATTAAAATTCATATTATCTCTGCCTTCATTGCTTATATTGAGAATATAGACATGCATAAATTATATTTAAGTATGCCTTGATAGCTGATTTTAATTTGAATTTATATGTATAAATTTTTTGAAAGGGAGGAGTTTCATAAGTTTGTAACATTATTGAGTGGATTATCATTTATTCAACTATTTGATATATGTTGTTCATCATCAACATATAGGTTACACATGACACACATGGCATTAATTCACATCTTCTACGTTTATGTGGGATTCAAGTATTAAACTCAGGTCATCTTACTTGTGACAAGTTTCTATACCTGATGAACTGTATTGCCAACCAGAACTATATATTTTGTTAGGAATTAACATTTTAGTGTGATTTAGTATTAGAATTTAAATCTATAATTTAAAACTGATAGGTTGACTGTAAATATATTTCTTGTTTTAAATCACTATTTGCAATTGCCTATCGTCTTAGGTATACCTTCTCTCTCTGTGTTCTAATGCTTTCCCACCTACCTTATGTCTGAACTATGGCTTCCATGGATACTAGTTACCTCATTCTGAATAAACTAATAAATGAAAGGTGCAGAAAAAAGAAAGAAAAGCAAGCCATATGCATATCATGATACACATGTAGAACAGAGGAAAACTTTTAGAAGTTTGTTAATCCTTCACTATGTTGGCCTCAAGAACATACTGAGGTGCCAGCAAGTATTTCTACCTACTCACCAGCTTCTGTTTACCCATTAAATCCTTTCTCTGCAAATAGCAGTTACATCAGGACAATGGATCCATTAGTGTGATAATAATTGTCACTGACTTTAGATAATTTCTGGAAGTTTTTTTCTAGGGCTTATGGCCTTCATGTTGTAGGGAACATAAAGTACACAATGCTTTGTTAGTGTAGAAAATTTATGGAAGAGTCTTTTTAGAATGTACTACGAGAGCTGGAAGTATATTCTCCCACCATTTCTGCCCAATGTTTTTAAGTAGAATCTGAGATCTGAACTCTTTATGCTTACAAGGCAGAAGGTTAACCTCTGAGCCATCTCACCAGTTCCAGATGCTTATCTTTTTTTTTATTCAATTGTGCATGTATGTGTGCGCGCATGTGTGTATGTGTGTGTGTGTGTGTTTGTGTGTGTGTGTGTTTGTGTGTGTGTGTGTGTGTGTGTGTGTGTGTGTGTGTGTATGAAGAACCACAGACGAAATCGGGAACCACCATGGATGCCTCCACCTCCTTGTTCACTCTGCCCCGGGATTCACAGGCTCCACCCTACCAGGAGCAGAAGCGTGCCCCGCTTCCGCCCGGTGTCTATACGTGGGGTCTAGGATCTGAACTCAGGACCTTCCGCCTGTAAGGCAGAGGCTTAACCCCTGAGCCACCTCTCCAGCCCCCCAGATGCTTATCTTTGAAAAGATATTTTGGAATGAAAGTATCATTCTTTGGTGCCCACATTTTTCTAGACATTGTGAAATTTGCTGATAAATGGATTAGAAAACAACCTGGCATATACCTTTTTGTAGAATTCAGTACATCTAGGATATGGCTGGCAAGATATGAGCTGGTAGTTGCCTGCTCACTAAATCTGGGAACCTGAATTTGTCTGTGTTCATTCCTTAGGAGCACACATGGTGGAAGAAAGCGGTGGCCTCTGACCTCCATACAATGTACCATGGCATACATGTGTAGTTTATCATGACACAGATTTCAAAATGATTTCAAAATTGGATCTTCAAGTGACACTTTGAAATCTGGCCTATTCCTCAGAACACTATGTTTCTTAAAGTATTGACTTATTTGGGGATGTTGGCACATACATCCCCAAATCTGAAATCCCAATTGTGAGATTGAGGCAGGAGGGTTTTCAAATTCCAGGCCATTTTGTAACTCATTTCCTTGCTCTTTCAGAAAACAAAACCTGAAAGTGATCATGGTTTGTATTTATAAGTCTGAATATTTAGAACTTATAGCTGTTTTAATTTTATATTCCAAATTTCTCCACTATCTTTTATTTTCATCTGATATTTTGAGGTTATTTCTTTTCTGCATTTTGTATTTTGATGAAACCTAAGAGGAATTTCTGTAGGATCACAGGGAACAGGCATCCGGTAAGATAAAAATGAAACTTAACAACTCTTAAAATGTAAAGTACCAGAGTTGTAGGATTCTACATAATACAGGAAAACAGGCTAATGATTACAGGTTATGTTATGGACTCCAGTTAGTATTAAGAGTGTTTGCTTTTTTGTTTGACCTTTACCTGATAAACTTGTTCTGGTTCCAGCATAGAGCACATGGTACCAAGTAATGGCCAAGTGAATAACAGCACTACTAATTTTTGTTAGAAAAAAACTTTTTTAAGTATTTTACATTTATTTCCTTATGGAATATCTGTGATAAGAATCTGACTATTTATTATCAGATATTATATTGTAACATACAATCACCTGTAATTTACCAACTGAGCAGCCCTTATTTTGGGTATTACTGAGGCAGAGTAACTATGATTTATTTGGGAAGTTTTATTTCATTTTTGTTAAACAGTGAAAATCAACAAGATTATTATGAGTTTAAAATGGTATAGAAGTATTGGAATTAAAGATTTGAATATACATCTGCTAAGCAAATAATAGAATTGCAAATATTCATGACATACAAGCAGAAATGCTATTGCACATGGCCTAATGCAAGGAGAATGCATCAAATAGTTCTAGTAGCTTTCTCACACAGAATCATGTATTTGATATTGTATGTTTAAAGTGTACACACCAGCAGCAGTTATACACACCAGCATTCACCCATTAAATATGCACATATATTCATGTCATATCCATAATTCATTATGTAATAAATGCTTCATATCTAAAATATGTTTAAAGTACAAGCATACTGAGTGATATTGTCATGATTTACAGATCACAGAAATAAACCTGAAATAGTAAGAGTAACAATTTTACTAATTTATATTTATACTGTACAATATTTTTGGACTTCAGACGCAATATGTCTCTAAAGTTACACATTTCTGGGCTGGTGAGAAGACTGAGTGGGTAGATTGAGACTGCTTGCCATATGACCCTGATGACCTTGGTTCAATTCCCCAAATTGTCCTCTGATCTCCACATGACCACTGTGGCAGCTCACCCACTCATAGCAGTTATAAACACACACATTCACCCATTAAATATGCACATATATTCATGTCATATCCATAATTCATTATGTAATAAATGCTTCATATCTAAAATACTGATGATAATCATCCTTCAGCAAATTATGGTCATCTTTTCTCTGGTGGATGATTTTTAACATTGATGACTGAAAGATCAGAATAATCATTAGTATTAAATTCTATGTGTTGATTTCTTAATTTATATTATATCAGTTAACATTTCTTTTCATTAATAGTTCTTTTAGAGCATGCAATACTGTCTGATAATATTTTTCCCACTGTCTGCCTTCTTTCAAAATTGTATTTCTTCATCGCAAACACTGACGCTCTTTTCCCAGCCATTCTATCTCCATCTAAATACATTTCAGAAGCCTTTACCACATCTTCACCAGGAAGTATCTTCATATAGAGAAGTAACCCCATATGTCTTGGTGTTATCACAAGATTAATATATGTTAATTTATTAATAGTGTTATGTTCAGCCTTTACTTATCTTACTTTTCTGGTACATGGATCACATCTGAAGTTTTGAACAATTAAACATTTATGAGGGATATTGGATTTATCTTTTCCGTAATTGTTGACTTATTAACCATTATCCATGAATCATAGTTGTTCTTTTTTTCATAGTTGTTATGTACTTCATAGAATTGAGTTATTTCCTATCTTTTGAGACTTTGATTTATTCTGCAACAAGGAGGATCATACTATTTACTGTCAAAAAATTGTCAATTTAAAAGTTACTTACACTCATTGGAACAATCACCATCTTGTCCAGTTATAAGTTTACAATGTTTTCTTTATTGGACAAGTAAGATAGTTCACTATGTAAGGTGCTTACTAGACAACCATAGCAATCTGAGGTCTAACCCTAGAACCTGCATGAGATAGGAAGAAACATTGAGCCTACCAAATTGTCTTCTGACCTCCATATACCTTCAAACACACTTCTTTTCCTTCCCCATAATTAAAAATAAAATTGTTTTCATACTTTTTCTAATAGTAAGCCAAAAGTTTCAGTTAGTCATTTAGCTGGTTGTGTTGGAATACAGTATCAGAGGATGGCTTCAAGTATAGCCTATTATTTATGGTGAGTTCCAGGCTAGCCAGCGCTACATTGTGAACCTTGAATCAAAAAGAAGAAAAGTGCAGTATTCATTGATAGTAGTATCTTGAAAAATATTTTTCTCAAGAATAATGAGCTTCAAATAATTGGTATAAATATTATAAACACATTTGTTGTTATATTTGTTATATTATTGCATTCATGGAATTGAATGTAAAATTGAACAGCCACCTAACTCCCTTAGACACTAATAAGAGAGTCAGTTAGCCTGTGCTTAGTTGATTATTCTCTTGGCTATCAAAGTCTTCAATGGAGTTGATATACTTTCCCAAGATAATGCCATTTTTTCTACATTAGATTAGTGTTATCATTAGTTGACTCACTAAGATTTGCTAGATAGCTTCTTGAAACATCTGTATCAACATTGCACTTTTTATTATGGTGTTGGATTTGTTTCCTAAACCTCATGAGCAAGTTTACAATCTTTCTACTGCTGCTTCCTTCTTTTAACATTTATAGGGCTGAGGTGAAACAGGTTTTACTTAAGGGTAATATTTGTCTTAAGAAAATATTCTTTCCAGACCAGCAAAACATAAATACATTTCTTGTCATTCTTGTAATTAGTGGGGCAGTACTTTTAAATTCTCTCTGGAAGTTTTGTAAATGTCAGGTCTTGGTTAATAACTTACAATGATTTTAAGTCTTTAAAGTTGCATCTACTTAGAGGTGATTGTATTCATTTGGATACTTAAAGAACATTGTAGGGTGATTACTAGGCTTCTTTGAATATCTTATCTTCTCAGAATACGAAGCTTGAGGAAAAGGAACGGTGACAACAGTCATTGAGAAGGAAAGTTCAGTCAATTATATTTAGAAGGATGAGATTTATGACAAACAAATGTTGATATCAAAGTGAGTGCTTACAGTTCATCACCAAAGATAGTAATTGAAAATTTGGAAAGGTTTTAACATGTGAGTTTACCACATGATACGGAAAATTTTAGATCTAGGCCTGCTTAACAAAGGCGGCCATTGTGAAAAATAAAGTAAAGCCAAGGAAAGTGAGGTGTATCTATCATATCCTTATATGCCTATTTTTTATCCTACATTTTATTTTTTTCCCAATCATACAAGTTCAATAGATACCTCGTATCCTCTCCCTTTCCCCTCCCTTCCCCCATCGTTGCTTATTTCATTGTCCCCCACTTTCCTCCTCCCCCTCTCTCTTAGTGTTTCCCCCTTACTCCCTCCCTTCCCATGGAGCACTTTATGTGGGCACTGAACCTTATTCTGAGTCCTCCACCCTAGGAAGGGTTCAGGATTCAATAGCATAGCCACTTCTTGGGCTGCCCATTAGTATAGGAACTCTATTATTACTGTTTAATTCCTTGTCTTTAAGGATCCTACTGCCCGAAGCCTCCCGTATTATCCATGCTAGACTTTGGGGGGGGGGATCCTTGACATGTCAGCCATTGTGCAGGTCAGACAAAGTCCAATCCTGGCTGCTGCGGCCCTAACTTGTATGGAGTATCTTGCATAATGTTGGTCCTCCCCATCTTTGGGTTCTTAGACTCTTGCTGCCCTGGCTTCCTCAAGGTTCCTTGAGCTTTAGGAGAAGGAGAGATTTGACTGGTCTGTTTCCAGGTTATTAATGTAGAGTCTTTGGTGTTCTGAATTATAGTTGTTGTTTTCAGTTTTGCTATCCTGCACTGCCCTTGGCTACATCCCAATTGGTATCAAAGGTCACCTCCTAACCAAAGATAAAAGACTATTTAAATGAAGATCTTAATATGAGAGGAGACTCAAAGGTACATGGAAGAATAGGAGTAGGACAAAGCAGTGTGTTTGGGGGAGGGGGTGTCAGTGTTCCAATTGCCAGATGGTTACCATGTATCTGCCAGTCTTCACACCCTCTTTGATTTGTGAGATCAAACCTGTTTGGTCTCAAGTGACCGACCAGGAAGGGAAGTGAGAGTGAGCTGCACCAGATATCTCACTTCTTACATGCAATACATGACCATGACCTATTTTCTCTACTGAAGCTTGTTCCCCTATCTCCTTTCTTTTGAGGTCTGAGTTCTCCTTCCCTCCTGTTTGTAATCCTTTGTGATTACAGTGAGTATTAAAGAGATTTACCTTTGAATATGTCATTAAGTGGATTTGGAACTAGGATCCACATCTTAGAGAGTACATACAGTGTCTAACTTTCTATGTCTGGGATACTTCACCTATTTTAAAACAATCTGATATAGGATATGAAATGGGAATTGCTAGAAGTTTACTTAGATTGATTAATTTTTTCGTGGAGGTATCAAAAATAAGTAAGATTGGAATTTGAGATGTAGTTTAATGACAGAATATTTGTATTAATTCTAGCACAAGAAATGCAAAACAAGGTTAATGAAAAATTAAGAAATTGAAGAATTAGCTCATGGATGAACTGCAACTGAATGTGAATAGTTATCTGTTTGAATGAATTAGGAAAACACAGTAAAGGAAAAAGAGTCTAAACTGCTTGCAATTTTCCCATCTCCTGTACCTTGTATTGCTATTTAAAAAGTTAATTTTATTTAGGTCATTTCTTCTGTAATAGAAATATTAAGTTTAAACTATTATTACTTAAATGAGTGATTTTTGTGTCTCCCAGGGCAGGTCACATATCTGACAGTTACATAGGAGAGTTTCTAAGTAAAAATGTTCAATCAGGCTTTACAAAGGAAACATTATTAGAGTTTTTCTTGTTTCATCCTTCCCCAAATTAGCATTAATGCAATAATATACATTGTTTCAACAACTGATTCATTACATTTGTAAAGGATACTGTGTCATTTAATTTTAATAAAGATACATATACAGAATGTGTTTATTAATCCATAATTTGCTTTTATTCAGTTGCTTTGGATTTCGTGACAACTAGGATGACTGATGCTGAAGTGAAGACTCAAGTTTATCCACTAATATTTTTTAATGAGATACTCAATCTACTTTATACTAGAATTTTCCATGATAATTGGATAGATTTTACTGTAACAGCAAGAAAAGCACCTTTAAAATAAACAAGTTGCAGCAAAGTAGGGAGTCTCTGTAGGCGTAATCTGATGACATGCTTCGCTTTTGGATTACAAAAAGCTAGTGGTTTTAATTACCATTTTTAGTGCTCCATTCAATGGAAGGAAGACTTTATTAGATCCCTGTGGTGTGGCTCTACTTGAATTTCATGGGTTGAATGCTGATGCTATGACTGTACTTCTTGTGGCAATTGAAGCACATAACAATAGTTCCTGAGGCAAATCATCTTTTCCTAGTGTATATCTGGGAAGCCAGTCATAGGACATCTTTAAGAAGAAAAAGGGCTTAGGAGCTGGTGATAGGACTTACGAATTTGTGCTGGGCAAGCACTCTATTACTGGGTCAGGTGTACATCCAATGACTGGCTTTTCAAGGGACAGAACCTCTTTGTACTCATCTCTCTCCTCTCCCTCCCTCTCCAAACACCCTTCACTCATCAATCCTGCTCTGCCAACCTGTCTCACCCCTGACCACCATCCTTCTGTCTGTATGTAACATAGAACTCCTTTTTAAATGCTTGTTTTGTATGGGAGTCAGAATTCTATGGAATTTTATGAGGCTCTTTAGTGGTTAAAGTTCTAAGTGATACATGCCCTCATCTTGCACCTTCCCCTGAGACACTCTGTGAGCAATTGTTTCTTCTAAGATCCTAGGTTGTCACTGGGGGATTGTGGATAAGTAGGTCATTGTGTAGAACTGGTGTTAAAAGTTCTCATCACAGTGGCCTGAGTATAACAGTCGTGTTGTGGCTTGAATGTGTAAGTCAGGAATACATCCCTCCACTTTTAAACTCTCACATTCTTGCCACCCCCCTTTTCTGCAAAGTCTCCGGACCCTCAACCAGGATAACTTTTTATATCTATAGTATGTACATGTATATTATCATGTGTGTTTTGGCTACATTGATTTATTCATATGATGGGAACAATTGAATATTTCCAAGATTGCAAGATAGTAATTTGGGACAAATAATGGGACTATCTTAGAGTAAATAAGCTGGAAGCTTTATAGTTTAGTCCATTGCAAATGCACAAGGTCATGTACATGTGCAAGTACAGATGCACAATGTCCCAAATAACACTTGTAGTGATAAGAGGGCAACTTTCCAACTTTTAGATTGGGTGTCTTGATCACTGTCGACTAAGGTAGGTTGATGACCCAACTACAGAATCTCACATCATTTTGTCTGGCTTTTTTTGTGGATCTGGAAATTGTGACTAAATTCATAAGGCTTTCATAGCAAGTGATTTGCTTACTGGAAATTCTCCGGTATTCTGGTTTCTTCCTTTAAGTTCCATCATTCAAGGTGTTTCTCCTTGATCAGCATAACTATTATCATCTAAAATCTCCTAGTCCAGGGGAACTATGTATTATGTGTATATGATTTTGGGAATGTGTTCAGAATTAAAACCATGGTGTTTTGTATGCTAAATACAAACCATACTGGTTTATATTCCCCAGTCACACAACCCATATACCTGTTAATAAAGCCAAGATTTTTGTCCTAATTCACAGTAACAGGGATGTGTACTATTCTGACAAGTGGGTCTTAAATCCAATCATAAAGCTTTGGATCAATAGGGAAGATAGCCAATAAACCTACAGGTAGGAAAATAGTACATCAAACTTTGTAAATAACTGTTTCTATACCCCTAGAATGGACACTTATTCCTAGAATGGACACTTACAATGAAAACCTTTGGATCTAAATCTGGATGAGTGACGGGAACTGCACATATCTGAGCCCCCACAGGAGTGGTCAGGCCAGAGTGAAACCTGGGATCCATAGAAGCACACAGGAAGAAGGGTGGGAGGGAGTCAGAAATTGGTGAAGGGAGGGAAGGAATGAAGGGGAGAAGTGAGGTAGGGAAGGTGGGATGAATACTCTATATGCTTGTAAAAGTAGAAAAAAAGCCAAGAAACTTATACTTCAGATCTAAGTTTACTTCCAAGGAGATACTCTTAACTATTGGGTTTTTTTAGACATATTTGGTGTGAGTCTACTCAGCAATGAGTCAACACACCATAGCCTTTTTTTTTATGTAGTTGCTGGGAAAAACCATATGGAATACCTTGGCTGGATTTATGATGAGCTGTGTACACTGAGCATGATGGAGTGAGGCTCAGTGTGATTACTCTGAAGTCTAGCCTAAGGTTTATGTGTAATTTCTCAAGGTTTTTCTCATCAATGCTTCACAATCTAAGGAGAATGTAGCTATAAATTTTTTTTTAGTTTTACTAAATTTATTAATATGTCCTGTGTCCTTTGGAATTAGCTTATTTCATCAAATTCATTTATTAATCTACTTTAATGTCTAATGTGTACTTGAATTCAAAAGAATAGGACTTGGAAGCTATTATACATCTCCACATTACTTAGAATACAATTGTGCTTGAAAATTTATTGAGCGTATTTCTAATCATTCTAAGATTCTTCTCCATGTACTTACAGAAAAATTACTATTCTGTTAACTAAACATTTTGTTGGTATAAGATTGGACTCAGTTTATATTTTATCAGAAGGCTTAGTTAAATTCAGAGGGATTAAGTTATTCATCTAGTAATTTGATAAAAAGATTAAATTGGAAATTTTCAGTTATTGAATCTGAGTGCAAACAGTCACTTGCAAAGTATCACACATTTTTTGAATCATTCTTATGACTCATTAACCTATAATATTTAGTCCTGTGAATGACACATCCTTTTTAAACTGAGCATTATATGATTAAGTGTTTAAACCATTTTAATTTATAAAATTGTTTAAAAATAACTCATGAATAGGTGTATGTATATAAGTATATGTATGTATTTAGATATACTCAGTTACCGTCATTAATAATGTCTACATGTATGTCTAAGTAGATTGTATAGGAATACTAATACTCAGTGTAGGTGTTTATATTGTGTGAACTTATGCGAAAAGATGTTTTGTGAAAGGTGTTTATGGAATTGTTGGGGTTCAAAGAAATGAACATTCATTTAAAATATAAGTGAGGTGTCATAATTTTTGGGTGCTATATGATAGATACTGGATGATTTATGACAAGCATATCTTAAAACTACTGAATAAAATAAATTTGAAATGTGCAGTTCCATGAAAAAGAAATGGATAAGTGAATATTAGTTATGACAAGGTTTCGTGTTTAATGACAGTGTATATGTGGTATAGCATAGCAAAACCATTTATGTATCCCTGTTGTGCAGTTCTTACAGAAGGCTTAAAAATCTTTTGTAAATAAAAACTCCTGAAAAGGAGGTGTTTAGGTGGTTAAGGGATGGTTATTTTGATAATGATAGCATTTGTCAAATGCTTCATGGAAAAGAGGGAAAGAAAATTTCTATGGTTGCAGCATGTCCTTAAACAGTATGAATCCAGATCAAATTTCAGCATGTCCAGATTATCCTACTCTTGAGCAATAAGATTACTTTTCCCCTTACTGCTTTGAAACAATAGATATGGGTAAGAATTCATTTGCATACCAATTTTATGTTTCTTTAAAGTATGGGTCTCAGTGAACTTTAAAATTTTCTATTAAAAATTATTTGTGTGTATAACAGAGAGGCTGAGAATACATACATGTACATGTGTGAGTTAATGCATGAATATTGATCAGATGAAAATTTATGGCAATATTTCTCTATTCATGTAGACTTGGGTTATAAGAAAGGAACTGAGGTTATTAGGCTTTAGCCAATGATGTACTTTGCCATCCGTCAACCAGCTTTCCTTTTTCTGTTTACAATCCGTGGCCTTTATTGACATGACCATGTAGGCAGTGCTGTCTGTTTTGAAGGAAGTTGTGATTAGGAAAATGGCTGATCAAACATCAATTACTGATGCAGTTTTCTACAATAAAGGACTATAATTGAATTTTTCAGACAGGATGTGTGTGTGTGTGTGTGTGTGTGTGTGTGTGTGTGTGTGTGTGTGTGTGTGTCTAAATATAAATCCTTATCTCTGACTGACCTTGAACTCACCAAAAGTTTAGAATGCAGAAATATGGTTAGAGGTACAAACTCCTAGACACTGGCTAAATAAAGCTGAAATGAGCATATATGAATAAGATGTACAGTCTTTTGGGACTATTCCTATGAGTAGTATAGCTGGGTCATATGGCAATTCCATTTTTAACTTTCTGAGGAACATCCACTTAACTCCAAAAAGAGTAATGGCTAATATTTTACATGGGGACATAACAAATTGCTTCAGTATTGATTCCTCAGGAGTTCCCTGACTTTGCAGTTAACAGGAAGATGTAAGATAAGGATTTAAAGTTAAGTGAGTTTCTTTGGAAAGGGGCAAGTTGCATACAACAGAATTTGCATTGAGTGCAAGGCTCCATTCCACATGAAGATATATGAGGTAAACAAACTTTGAGGATTCTCAGATGTTAACATTTTTGCCATTAAGATAGTATGGTTGCCACTCAACATTGATTTCTTTGGTATTGTTAATTATATTTTCAATAATTTAATGAGATTTAGTGTCATGTGCTATATACATGGACATAATTTAGACACATACATACTATGTTAGAGTCAGCATTATATATGAGGCTATATTTCATTATTGAGCTCAGAATTTATATTATATAATAATAAATATTTCTATGTAGCCTGGAATTACATGTCACTATACAAGGCAGTGTCCCAGTGGGCCTCTACCAAAAGCAACATATTGAAATGTTATGGGAAATCACATTTTGTATGATGTGCCAAAAATGAAAAGTATCTAGCTGTTTTTGAGAAAAAATAACATGTCTAAGGTATTTTACTTTAAATAACAATGAATTATTCTGTGAAGATGGTAGTGATAGCAAATGAAACTAGAGGTCACTAAACACATGGAGATACTATTTTTTTAAAAAAAAAAAACTTCATTTATCTAAATATATCCAACAAGAGTCATTTTCTTCTCTTCTATATTTGTCATAAGTGTAGAAGTTAACATTTTGTAAGACAGTTTAGATTTTCAAGGAGTTTTATGTGTATATGTTCGTGTCTGTACGTGTGTTTCTGTGAATGTGTGTGTATCAGAGTGCACTGTGTTCCCATGAAACCCCAAGAGTAACTTTGAGAATCATTCTGGATTACTCTACTTCTCTTTACTTTGTTCTAGAGTTTTCCAGCTTCCTCTTCCAGGGCCAGAAGTGCAGAACCCTCCATTTCTGCACAGAATTTTTATATGCAACCTGCAGTCTGAACTCATCTTACTGCTTGCCAGGCAGTCTTAATCCCTGAGCCATGTCCAACCCAGATTTTCAAACTTTTGAGAATTTGTCAAATTTTCTTCCACTCAACCCTCCATAAGTCCATTGTCATCATGATTTTAGGAATGTGTACTCTGTACTCTGTAATTTGTACAGTCATTGATCATAAAGGAAGATTCACTGTGGATTACATTTGTTTTTCTGGTTTTTTTTAGCTTTCTGGGTTCTGGAGTGAGCAATAACAGATACTCTTTGGGAATCTATAGAAAACAATGTGATGTGTTTTCTAAGTCATAATTTTACAGGTTTTTCCTTATGCCATATCACCAATTTGGCTCTCCCTGCATTTATTCAGTTGATTAATGAAAGGTAAAAATTGTCAGTATGCCAATGCTCCAGGATTAGTGAGCAAACTCTCTTGAGTAGCAACTGAGATTCCTAGATTTATAGAAACTTACCAATGTGAATAGACACAGATGGTTGATGTTCATACCATAAATATTACCTGACTTTATAAGTACCACCCCCTATTATTTAGTTAGTCTCATTTATGAAAATACTTGGAAATACATTAAATACATTTGAATATTGAAATACATCAAGCAAGCTTTTGCATGGAAATAGGATTTCTAGATGTTTTGTTACTTCATATTCATCTTAAATATTCCCTTTCAAGAAATGAGGTATTGCAAATATACAGATGGAAAATTTTTAAAATGATGAAGTCATTTGATTTTTCCTTTATATTAACTAGATTTTTGGGAAGGATGTGGAAAAGGATATTGGATTTTTGGTAATGTCACATCTGCAATATATCCTTTTTATATCTTGTTTTCTGGAGATGCGTCATTTTATAGTCATCACATTTTTAAACTCGATTATCTAAGATGTTTTGGGTATATTTTTTTCTAGTTTTACAAACGTAATGAGTGGTTGTCCCTATCCTCCTCCTACTCCACTCTTCCTTCCCCACTTCCTCTTCGATCTTCTCTCTTCAACAATCCATCCCTCTCCCTCCAACATTCCTACTTGTCTGCTTGTGTGGGCTCCAGGGCTCCTTTTGTATAGTGTGGTCTAATAGGGACTCAGGCCTCTGTGGCAGATTAAGTGGTCCTTCCTTGGGTAGACTCACTGATAAGGACACTCCCTTTCACCTGTCTAGCCCTAATGCCTAAGGTTCCTGCTGCATGTAACTTCTCCTAAATTTGTCGCTAGTGTATGAGGGATTGTTGATATGTCAGCCATTATATAGGTCTGGTGATGATAACTCTCATTATAGAGAGTCCCTGGATGCAGCAGCCCTGTTTCCAGTGGAATATTTTGGCTAACAGTGGACCTCCCTACCTTATTTAGGATTTTAAAATCTTACTGCCCCCTCTTCCAAATATTCCCTGACCCTTAGGATGGAAAGAGATTTGGTTGGCTTGATTCTGGCTGAGTATTTTGTAATGTCAGATTTAATTGCTCCAGGTTGGGTTACAGATTATTAATCCCAATGCTTAAAATGATCTACAAAATTTCAAAATTTTAAGCATATACAGAATTTAGAAATTTTGTATTACTTTGTATTGTGATTTCTGAAGTCTAACTAATTATATATTGTGGTAACAAAGTCCTCTTTTACTATATGCTTCTGAGTATATATTTCTTATGAGAGTAAACTTTTAATTACATGCATATACCTAACTTATGATAACTAAATTGTATACATTGTGAAAAACAGCTGATTTCCATAATACGATAATGATGCATTTTATTTTCCTAAAGAGTAAAATTGTGGTACAATTTTTTTCTTAAAATTATATGATTTTCTCCATTATGCCATTCTGTATCCATCACACAGCTTAAAATATTAATCATTTGTTGGGGTGTTAAAGGAGAAAGTTACAACAATTCGAATTCCGTGCATTCTTATGGGAAATTTTTCCATTTTAATAAGTGTTTGCATATCAAAAATGAATGACAAGTCCATTCAGTTGGTTTGTTAAGTCTTCTGATTAATGTCTTTTTCTATTTTGCTCTAAATCATTCCTTTAAGGAAATTTTGTACTACCTCTTGGAACTATACAAATTTCTGTATGTGTTCCCTTGGTTGCATGACAATATTCAAGACAACTTTGTAAATAATATACGGATTTTCATTATAGCATATAGTCTTTCTAAATGCATAGATTTTCAAAAAATATAATTTTGTAAATATATCATTATAAAAGTTCATGCATTGATTGACTCCAAATAATTTTGGATAATGAAAATTTTAAAGTTGTGACTTTCTTCTACTTACCTTTTTTGTTATTTGAAATGAATTGTAGGGGAAGGAAACACTTAAGAGAATAGATTTTGAATTTGGGCATGGTGTACAAGTCAGACCAAAAGTAAAGTATGTACAAATTGTCGGATGATGATTTATGTAAATTAGAAAACCTTCTGCAAGAAATATGTCCAAATTTTAACCAAAAGTATGAACAGAAAGACCACTCTGTCTTTTGTGTTTTTATAAGGACAATTGCAAATGAACATTTAAATAAGAAATTGAAAAAGTAGTTTTTGGCTATAGTCTTCCCTTGGCTATCCCCACCATGGGAGCACTGGCTCCATATCCACCTCTGGATTTCTAATGGTCCTCATGAATTTTGATGATTGCATGAAGAGAAAACAGACATCAGTGTTCAGAGGCACTGTGAAGCATACTGAACAGAGGGATGAGGAGACAATAGAATTAAGGTGGGTGTCTAAAGTTTGTATTTTGCTCAAGAAACCAATTCAAGAATTCTTTTTATAATTTTACAACAGCATACTGTGCATATTGTGCATACTGTGAATATTGTTAGTCCAGAAAGTTTGATTGCATTATTTGAATATTAATGTATGAAATTTCATTATATTTACTACTATGTTCGTTCTGGACAGTGAACCGAGGACTTTTAATATGGTGATTTGAAGGTCAAGCATTAAGCTGCATTCCCAAATTTTTCAGTTGATTTTTATGTAATGGGATGATGGATTGTTCTGTTTATATTAAAAATTAGTTGAAATATTCTCAGCAATTTTATTATGTTTTAAAACAGAATGGAACTGAGACAATATTTTCAAGCCTAATGCAGTGTATATGTTCAAATGCTCATATTTTTCAGATTTTCACGCTTACAGATATTTGGACATAAGCAGAGTATGGTGTATGAAATGACCAGACATTTGTGTTACTATGTGTGAGTTACAGGTAAGAGTAAATTTAGTAAATTAATAACTTCTTTTTGTGTTTGTTGCTGTGTTGTGTAGTTTGAAAGTGTCTTTCTTGGCAAAATGTTGAGATTTTTTTCAGTAATTGATTTATCTGGGGTCCACAGGGACTCACAAGTGGGCAAGTGCTAGACTAGGCACAGTCTTAGTGTCTAGGGCTGACTGGGATTCCTGGTTTAATTGAGCATGACCTTTATCTTTGTTTCTCTAGACTTTAATTCTGTGATTGAATACTCTGGTTTCTCTTCGGATTGTTTCAATCTTGTTCTTAATACCATGTGCTGGAATTGTACTTAGCAGTTGCACAGTTAATGTAGTTGTATTATCAAACACAGGGCCTTGTAGTACTACACATGCCCTGTGCCAAAAAAATGTAGCTGTGGTATAAGCACATGGCATGATGCCTTTTTAAATGATCTGTGATAAAGTAATTGACATTTGCAGGCAGAAAACAGGGTGCCATGCCTTTCTTACCATTGTGGATAAGAAATATCCAAAGTGATCATTGCTATGTTTCAGTATTTTGTTAGTAATGAGGAATGGTACTGCATAGAGTGGCTTATTGCTATGAATTTTCTGACCCTATGGCTTTTAGACATTTCTAAATATTTGCAGAATATGTGTAAAGAATGAAGCTTTGAAACAGAAAAGTTCTGAAATACATTAAATAGATCCTAAAGGGCTGTTCTCTCGGGTTTCAAGACAAGAGAGAAACGTAAACAAAAGAAACCTGTCTGAAATTTCAGAGGAAACCAAAGATCTAGTACCAAGTAGCTAATGCATTAAAATAATCCCTATTATTTTATGAGGTATTATGCAGTTGACATTTAACAAATATACTATTAACCAACAGAGCAGTGTCTTAAACCACAAACCTTTTTTGATGTCAAAAAGTCTCTTGTCTTAAGCCACAAACCAAATAAGTCCTCACTAAACAAGTAAGATTATCTTGGCTACAGGATTAGTCAGGGCTTTGTTTAGCTGTAATTGAAGATTTTAATAAATTTTTATTTCAGACATCTAATTTACTTATACCTTTGCTACTTCTTCACAGTGGTTAAAACAAAAATACTAAGATTGACCCAATTCCAAGAACAGTACCTACTTTCAATAAATGACCTTTTATAATACTTTCTTTAAATTTACTTCATTTAACAACTTTTCTTGGTAATTTTTTCCTTGGTGGTATGAATGTAAGTGTGTACCAAGTGGACTATTCAACTTTTCATAAGTTATATGCTTTTTCAGTAGAGTGTATTGAAAGTAGTATCTGTTACAGAATATATAATATTAGCATAAAACCTTGGTATGAAATAGTAATTACTGTGTTATGCCCAAAGTCTTTGTCTTGAAATTTTTTAACACTTCTAATTTGTTGAAATTACATATGTATTTATATGTAATTAAATCTATTGATGGTATTCACTCCTAAGCATCTTAGATACCCCGTTGTAGTTCTCTGAGCTCCTTCTGAACAAAATCTTTCATGATTTCTAATAAACATGCTTCTACACATTGATGAAGGTTGTTTACTTTGATTATGTAAGTCATTCCAGTGGCTACACCATTGAAGCTATAAATGACTCCCCTCTCCCTATGCAGTCATTAATTGCTAATCGCTTCAGGTTGGCCTGACTATCCTCTTTCCCATTTTTGCTGGAATGTTGGCAGGGTCTTTGAAGGTCTTTTTGAGCTAAATACAGTTGTTATAGCCCAAATATGAAAAAGAAATATGTAACCATACGACTTCCCTTCACATCTTGGATTTTTCATTTCTCACCCTTTCACACCTTGGTTCACCCCTTGGAATGTTTCCTGAGCCTTGGGGGATAATTTGATAATATGGATATCCCATAAGACTGAACACAATAGATATTTTACTTGGCACACTGAACTGTTAGGTACTTGTATCTTTACTGCTGCTTACTATTGAGAGGTTGAGAGGAACTACTATTACATGGTTCTTGATGGTGTTGTCAGTCCTCTTAATGCTTTCTGAAAGCCTTTACTTTTCAGGAACTTTTCATATAGACACAGACTGTTTTCTTAATTTTCATTGGAATGTTTAGGTATTTATAGATATTTTAGTGTAAAACTATGCGTACTGAATGTAATAATTGCAAGTATATACTTAATGTTATAAAGATACATATAACAAATATGAAATATTTGAGCTATCAGTCTAATAATAAATTAGCATAAACACCACTGTTTTTTATAATTGTGTGAAGGTTGAGGTTGGTCAGTGGAGGTGGTTAGGTACAGTATGTAAAATATTTGAGAAAGTTCTTAAGCGACACAGGATAATATACAATAAATACACACAATGAAATTCAAAACCATGCATATAAAAGCATAGTAGAGTCTAAATATAGATTGCATTTATTTATATGAAAGAAAACTAAAGAATGAATGTTGGACTTGTCTTCTAAATGTTCCCACTTTTTTCCTTCCCTCTCAGGAGATGTTTCTACTAATTACTTCCCTAAAATTAATGCATGATGTTCATAATATCAGAACAGTCTCAGCATGTACTCAGCTCCTTTATGGAAGAGACCAGAAGATCTTTGAAGATAATATTTAATATAAATAATGACTTTATTTCATCAATACTATTGGACCAATGTCAGGAGCTGGAGTGACTGACTGCCCAGAAAACTTCACTGTGTTAGAATTAACAATGCCATCATCTCCGTGTTTTCATTAGTAAGAAGTATATGTAATTATAGTTTTTCACTTGCTACAGAAGAAACTGAAGCCAGAAGAATGGACTTGAAAATCATATCAAAGAGCAGAATTTAAAGGAAGGGATTTTTGGTTAGGAAGTATGTAACTATATAGCACATCTTATTCCTGTCATCTGAGGACTGGGATACAGATGAACCGTCATAGCCATCTAAGTTATAGTTAGTCAAAATAATAATAAGTACTTTTAAATAGTCCATTTCCAATTGTCTTCTCTGACATTCCTTACTATACCTAAGTGCTTTGATTATTATAAGGGTATTTGTCTCTTACTAGAGGATACAAATGTATTTTTTTTTAACAATTGATGTATCTGTAATTTTCTATGTAGAAAATATATTTGTATATTATTTTGACTTATGTTAATTATTAATCATGCCCATATTTATTTGTGTTTGTGTTTGTTTCTTTTCACCTTTAATAAGCAGCTTTTGTTACTTATTCATATATCCATTCATGAGGATTCTGTAGGCAGATAAAAGTACTGTTTCTTTTTACTTCACTGTTTTCATTTTTGATTGTACAGAAATTATGCATTAAATAAATTCATGCTTGTGGTATCACTTTGGAGTTTCGTGTTTTTCTTTTATGCCATATGTTCCATCATATTTTTCCACTTTATTTTATGCTTATCCTTCTGGTATTTTAAATTATTAACTTTGATTAGCACTGTTATTACTTAGCAAAATATATAAAATTAACAAATAATTGCCTCATGTTTTAATTTGTTTGCTTTATATTTTATGATTTTCATTTACTGGTGATTTTATATTGCATTATCTATTTCATTATGTTTAATCTTATTTCTCTTTCAGAATGTTCCCTGTCTGTACTCACAAATGCACTTTTAATTTATTTGAACCAAATACGATAGATTAATTAAGAAAGAATAGATTTCATTAAAAGTTGAATCTTCCTAGTCAACTTCAAGGTATGTCTTTCTCTTTATGATCAGTTTATTATATTTGAATACTGTATACTTGGAAAAGATGTTCATACCTATGCATTTCATTAAGTTTGTTAATTTGCTGATTGGTAACATTTATTATTATTTTTATTGGTACTTGAAATTCAAGTTTATATACTTTTTCTAATAGCATCCATTGGATTTCATTTCCATATTGATAATTTCCACAATATAATTTAACAGTCCTAAGATACAGAAGTAAGAAGTGTTACTAGATTCCCTTAATGCTGTAACTATACCAATTTCAGACTTTTATAAATTGATGGGCATGTTTAATAAGATACATTCTGTACTGTTGTTTATAGAACAACATAGAATTATGTTCATAATTACTCTTGTAATTATTGAGTAGGATCAAAGAGATAACAGTGTATATAGTATGTAATGCTTATTTCCTTTCTTGAAAATTGTTTCTTAACCCAAAAGAGCAGCAAGTACACTTCATTTCTATTGACAGTGTTGGTCATTTTCAAAGTTTTATACAGTTGAAATATGTGTCCTGTTGAGAGATTCCCAGTGTTTGATTTTTATAATCTCTGTACTTTAGGGTGTGTTCAAAATATTTGATCACTCATGTCTTTGTTGCTTGGTGTGTTCTTAGCAATTAACATAAGTTTATAGGTTTTGGAGAATAGCACTAGAGAATTGATTTATCTTATTTCATCATGAATAATAAATGTTGTCAATTTTGTATTTGATTATTAAGTATCAGGGGGATACTTTAAATATTCTTGCATAACATTTTTATTTTAATTTTAACATGTAGTGATGCTGGCTGTAGTAATCTTTTCTTTGAGACTTTTGATGATTCCATTTTTTGTATTTGTTTTAAAGACAGTATCTTTATTGGTACTGAGACACGATGTTATAGTTTCAGTCATCTGATGTTGAGGACTCTAGGATTTCATAGAATTTAAATTTTTTATTCTTGCTGTATTTTATTATATACAAGTCAATATTCACTAATATAAGGAATAGTTTTTCTTTACCTTCAAATTTTTTCAGTTTTTTATATCAGTATTGATTTTTTGTAGTTTGATACACTTACTATATAGAAGAAATTAATGACTGTCATTTTTATTTTATCTATTTTTTCTAATGTCTAGCAAAATGGGCTGACTTGGATTGATTTTACATACTTAACATAGTGACAATCTTTTCTCCATATTGTGTTTTCTTTTTGTGTCCACTATGTATTCCTGGCTGACCTGGAACTCAAGTTAGCCAAGCTGTCATGCAGTTCATAGGTACTCTATCATCTTGTCATTCACTATGGCATGATAAGTATATTCCATGATGTGGTTTTAGTCATACTAGCACTCACTTTTTAGTGTTTGGTCAGAAAACAGTAGCCAGTTTCATTTTTTTTTCCTTATGATTCTACAGTTGTGTATTTGTTTCTTTTAGGTTTTCATGTACAAATATAATGAATTTATGTTTTTAATCCTATATTGGGCCTCACTCTCTTCAATCCAATCCTGTTCCTTGCCAGCTAGTTTGCCTCCCATTAACTGGTTCTCTTGCATGTATAATCCATTTAGCCTGTCCAATGACATTGGCTTGTGTTTTGGGTATCTGTTGTTAAGAATGGTCTACGAATGGTTAGAAGTTAAGTTAATAATGTTCTCTATTTTTTATGCGGTCTTTCAGAATGTCACCATATCTTATGATTAAGATTCTTTTTCTGAAATTTCGATAGGTCAGCTGTTTCAGAGGTCCAATGAAGTAGGCATTACTATATTGAGTTCTTGGATAGCAGTACTTCTCCCCATTTCAGGGACTTTCATTCTTATTGACCTGAAGATTCTTTGAACACTGGAACAGGCAAAAGGGTGCTTTAATGCACATTCTGGCAAACAATCACTGCTTTATGGATAACTTAATAATAGAAGACACAAGGCAGATACTGTAAACAAAACAAAATGCCTTATTTTGGTTAATTTGACTTGTCAATTAAGGACTTGTCAATTTATTTTTTCCCAAACATCTTTGTTCCACTGATTATTTTTTCTTCCTCTCACCCATATTTTTTGTTGTTGTGTAATTGATTTCTGCCTTGTTCTTATTTCTTTCAGTCTACTATTCTTAAACTTAATGTTTTTCCAAAGTCTTGAGTTAATTCCTTCAGTAACTTAAGTTAGAGATCTCTGACTGTAATGTAAGTGATTAGAAGTTTAATTTCTATGGGTTTCTTGATTTTATATAGCATTTGTTGCTGTTATTTTCATGTACAATCACTGATAATATATAATGTTATTTCAATATTTTGGTTGAAACTTATTATGTTTCCTAATATATGCTCCACGTTTAAATTAATGGTATTTTGTTGCTTAGAGTGGAATGGCCTATAAATATCTGATAGGTTCATTTGACCTATGATATCATATAATTAAGAATTTTCCTGTCTCAGTGATGTGGAGGTGTTAAAACTATCCACTATTGTGTGAGGCTTAATCTGTGACCTCATCTAGTAGTATATGTTTAAGGAAATTTTGAACACCATTGTATATTTTTAGAATTGTAACATCCTCTTGATGAATTGTTCCCTTATGAAGGTTAATTTCTTCAGATTGATTTTCATTTATTGTATAATTTGTTTGATATTTAAATTGTTTCATATGTGAATAGTAATCTTTGCTTCTTTCTGGATTCCATTTTGTTGTATTTTGGCTCATCTTTTTACTCTGGTATTCATCCATGATAGTGAAATGTGTTCTTAGTATGAATGATAACAGGATTCCTTTTTCCTTGTCTGGTACACTAGTCAGTTTTCCTGATGTAATTAATGCCATTAATAATGACAGTTATTCTTAAAATGTGTGGTTTTTTCCTGTAATTATTTCAATTTTTGTAGTATGTGATATATCTTAGTCATGTATCTAAAATTTTACATATTCCATTTATTTGCATTAGAAGTTTTTCACATTTCTGGATTTCTCCACCTCATCTAGCATGTTTATATTTCCTCATAATTTTATTATTAGTCAGGCTTCCCATTATACTTTTTGTTTCCAACTTTATTTCATTTGTGGTTTTCTTCTGTAGTTCATTCACCTTTATGTTTCTATTGTGTGCAATTCATTCAAGATTTTCTTCTTCTCTCTTGTATATTAATTTAAGCATTTGCTATTGTCTTTTCATATTCTTTTGATATCTATATAATTATAGGTACAGAATTTTTGTGAATTGGAACTTGTCCTTATAGAATTAAGTCTTCTTGTATTTGTCACATGTAAGAATGAACTTTGTAGATGGATTCTTTTGCAAAATAACTGCTTTGTAGAAGGCAAATCCAAATGATAATACCCTGTACCAGCTAAAGCCCAGCAGAGGAATTGTGGCTTCAGATAGACTAGCCAGCTTGAGTTCTTCCAGAAAAGATTGCCTATACTTAGCTTTTGACTGCCCTTCATTGTATATTGTGTACTTCACAGAAATTCGCAGCATCCTGATTTTTCTATGCCCTAGAAACTTGCTGTTGGAGAGTTTGCTTTATCTTTTAAGTAATAGACACTTGGAAAAGCTGTAACTAGGCCTCATCAAAGTTTTTGTGGACCACTGCATCCCACCTTTGCTGTATACTTTCATCGTCATTTTCTTAATTGTTGTTGCATCACCCCAACAGAGCAGTGCCTCATGAGTCATATACAAGTTCAGCTGATTTGGGCTTTGCTAAAATATTGCTGGAGGTCAGTTATTCAGACACTTTGTAATTTCTTACTGTCTTGGTAGATTTCCAAGTCTAGCCTCTGACCTCCCAATGCATCTGTGACTTGTATAAATGGCCAAGGCTTCACATAGATTCTGATTACAGGAGCTGGCGCTCTGCTCATGGGTGGGGAGATAATCAATTCACTTGGGAACAATTGAAGTCTTGGGAAAAGCAAAGAGCTGGAGTGACAGGTTGAATCTTTGATTTTACCTTGATAGGTAGGTCCTGGTAGAAGGAACAAAAAATATCAGTGAGGGAACATAGTTCAAAGCCACACATTTTTTCTTCTTCTGCACATGGTAATTATACTTGTTGTCTAGTAAGTCTGGTGACTGAACTTAGCATCAACCTTTGTCTCAGTTGTTTCCTCTAGGCTTTAGGGTGCTGAATTATTTCTGAAAGCAGCTGAATACTCACGTTTCACTCTGCTATCTTCACAGTATCTGCCGCCAACTGGGTTGTTTTTATTTAAACATGTACATGAGACCCTTCATATAGGCTTGTAACTTAATGGCCATATTGTTTTCTAATTTAGTCTCTTAAGTATTTTGTGTATTTGTGACAGAGTTGTAGATTCATGGCACATATGTAGGAAGTCTGAGGATAATTTTTGGAAGTCAGTTCTCTTTTATTTGTTATTTTGCCTAATTAATGTATTTCATGTAATATGGATCATTTGATGTGTCTCATTTCTACCAAATTTCATTAATAATATTAAAAATTCATAAGTATTATAAAACAGGCAATTAAAGTTTTATAAATAATTATTATCCCTTGCACATACACCATATTCTATCTAATCACCTGTTGATGGACAATTGGTTATTTCTACCTCTTTTACTAATACTCTTTGGTATACTGGCACACATGTGTTTTTATTTTCTGGTCATAAATATTGAATGTAAAGTTGTATAAAATGGTATTAAATTTTGCATTCATTTTTCTTTTTTTTTCATTAGTATGACAATTTACTTATGTCTTTGATACAGTATACACACACACACACCAAAGAACTGTCTTAAAATGAATTTCTTTTTAAAACAGTAACAACAACAAGAAAAAAAAAACACTCAGGAAGTAAGCAAAAGTTATCTACAAAGATCTAGAAATAAACAACTCACAGGTCTTAGGAAGCTCCTGAAATTACAAAATTCACAAGTCCCCTCCCCAAAGTTGTAAAAGCGCTAACAATTCTTGGGGAGAGGAGACTCTCCCTTTGTTGTGCTGTCCTCGGAGCTGGTTGCGGGTCATGCATAGAGCTCAAGAACGGATCTTCTGTGAGTCGCCACCTTGTTAGGGTGGACTTTCCTGAACGTGGCTACCGTTGAGTCCCCCACACTCCTTTGATAAGTGACTCCAATAAAATCATTGGTTCACTAAGCTATTCTTCCCACAGCTTTTTTTCCCACAGATGAAAATTCACTCAAACTAAATCTCTCCTATATCTCCTAAAGGAAAATAAGAAGGGCCATCAATGGCAAAAGGTGTTTGTAACCAAACAATACCAAAAGCCAGCTTCGCATGAGGCAGAACATTATATCTCCTCCTGTATTCTAGCACTCTACACACCCAGAGGAAGTTCTCTAGTAGTGAACTATAGAAATCCCTAGATGATATGCATGGTCTTTGAAATCCCTATGTGAGATTGATAAATGTTTGTTCATATCTTCCCAGAGAAAATTACACAATAGTTGCTCTTTTAGCTGTATTGTTACTTCAATGATTTTTCTTTTTTTTATTTATTTTTCTAGTTTTACATCATATTGAGTACTTATCCCTGCTTTCCTTTCATCTCTTTCTCTTACTTTCACCAATCCAGTCCAATTCCACCTACCCTCCTGCCTGACCACTTCTATGGACCAGGGTTCTCTCTGGCTTGTCTACTCTTGGGAGCATTCAGGCCTCTGTGACCAAGTTGCCCCTCCTCGGGCCAGCCCACTGCTAGGGGCATTTCCCTTCTTTCATCCAGCTTAGTCCCCAAGGTTTCCACTGTATGTTCTTTTTTTTTTTTTTTTTTTTGAGCTCATACAAACTTATTAGGTACACCAGTTCCCTCCCTCTCTCCTCCTCCCCCCGTACTCCCTGCTCCCCCTCCCCACCCCTCTCTCTCCCCATCCCCCAGTGCCTCCCGCCCCAATTCCCAGACAGTCCTTTCTTGTGCATGTCTGATTTTCCTCTGGGCCCTCCTCTCCGATGACGTACAAGGACCCAGTGGCCTTTCCCTGAACCCTTTCCCGTGTTCCCCTTAGGTATAGGAACACTGCTGTGGCTGCCAATCCTTTGCTCCAAGGATCTTGGTGCCTTTAGCAGATGCTAGACTTTGTGAGGTCAACAGTGTGTTGGACAATGCGCAGGGCATGCAAAGTCCAATTATGATTGCTTCAGCCCTAACTAGTATAGAGTATCTTACATATCATTGCTCCTCCCATCCTTTTGCTCTTACACTCTTACCGCCCCCTCTTCCGCAAATTTCCCTGAGCTTCAGGATGGGGAGACACTAAGCTGGCCTAGTTCTAGGTGGTTGATATAGAGTCTCTGAAGTTCTGGATTGTGGTTTGTTGATTTTCTTTTGCAGTTTTGCTGCTCCTGCAATGCCCTTCACTCCGTCCTGGTGGGCATTGTATGTTACCCCCTGGCCAGAGACAAAAAGCTGTTAGAGCCTTGTGATAAAAGCACATTCAAAGGTAGATGTAATAAAAGTGGGAAACCATAGTAAGGGAGGGGTCTATCACCCATTTGCAAAATGGTTACTTTTTATCTGCCAGACTATATGCCCTCATCTTCTGGTGAGATCACACCCCCTCAGTAGTAAATGATCAGGAACAAAAGTCTGTGAACTTAATCAGATGTCTCATTACTTATTTGGGTCCTTGGTGAAGGCCTATTTTCCCTGCTGTAACATGGTCCCTTGTCTCCTTGTTTCTGGTGTGGCCCTCCTACCCCATCCCTCCTGTTCATAATCCTTGGAATTACTGTCTCTAGGTGGGCTGGGTGGGTTTGGTACTAGGAGCCACCTATTAGGGAGTACATACGGCGCTTAATTTTCTGGGTCTGGGATACTTCACTTAATATAATTGTTTCTAATGACATCCATTTCCCAGCAAATTCCAGTAATTCATCATTTTTGATGGCTGAGTAGTACTCCATTGTATAGATGTACCACTGTTTCCTTATCCACTCGTCAACTGTTGGACATTTGAGCTGATTCCATGACTTTGCTATTGTAAACAGTGCTGCTATGAACATGGTCGTGCTTGTGCTATCGAGGTGAACCTCGGCTGTATGAGGGGTTATTCCCAAAAGTGCAATAGCAGGGTCATATGGCATTTCAAGCTTTAATTTCTTTAAGAATCTCCAGACGGCTCGCCAGAGTGGCTGTATGAGCCTGCATTCCCACCAGCAATGTAGGAGAGTTCTCCTCTCTCCACATCCTCTCCAACATTTGTTGTTGTTTGTATTGTGGATTTTTGCCATCCTGACCGGGGTGAGATAATATCTCATGGAAGTTTTGATTTGCATTTCCCTGATGGCTAAGGAAGTGGAGCATTTTTTAAGATATTTGTTAGACATTTTAATTTCATCCTGGTAAAGTTTCTTTTAAGTTCCAGGGCCCATTTTTTAATTGGGCCATTGTTTTCCTTGGAGTTTAGTTTTCTAAGTTCTTTGTGCACTCTGGACAGCAGAGTTCTATCAGATGTGTGGTTAGTGAAGATTTTCTCCCATTCTGTGCGTTGCCTTTGAGCTTGCGTTATAATCTTTTTATCTGAACAGAAGCTCTTTAATTTCACAAGATCCCAACTGTTGAGAGTTGGTAGCAGTGACTGTGCCATTGGATGTCTGTTTAGGAACTGTTGACCTAGCCCAATCAGCTCGAGGGAGTTCCCTATCCTTTCAACTATGGTTTTTATAGTCTCTGGCCTGATATCAAGGTCCTTGATCCATTTGGAATTAAGTCTTCTACATGGTGACAAGTACGGGTCCAGTTTTAATCTTCTGCATGTGGAGATCCAGTTTTGCCAGCACCATTTGTTGAAGATGCTGTTCTTTTTCCATTGGATTCTTTGGGCCCCTTTGTCAAAGACCAAATGGCTGTAACTTTGTGGGCTTATATCTGGGTCTTCAATCCTTATCCATTGATCTGTGTGTCTATTTTGGAGCCAGTACCAGGCTGTCTTTATAACTATGGATTTGTAGTATAGACTAAGGTTTGGTGTGGCAATACCTCCAGCAGTGTTTTTGTTACTCAGGATTGTTTTTGCTATCCTGGGTCTTTTGTGCCTCCATATGAACTTTGAGATTGTTTGGTCAACTTCTTTGAAGAATTGCTTTGGGATTTTGATTGGTGTAGCATTGAATCTGTATATTGCCTTTGGTAGGATGGTCATTTTTACAATGTTGATTCTGCCAATCCAGGAACAAGGGAGGTCTTTCCACCTTCTGGTGTCTTCTGCTATTTCTTTCTTTAGGGTTTTAAAGTTTTCATTGTAAAGGTCTTTTACCTCCTTACTTAGGTTTATACCAAGGTATTTCATTTTTTTAGGGGCTATAGTAAATGGGATTGTTTGTCTCAAGGCTTTTTCACTTCTTTCATTCTGGGCATACAGGAAGGCCTCTGATTTTTGCACATTTATTTTGTATCCTGCCACCCTGCTGAACTTCTGAATTAGTTCCAGGAGCTTCCTGGTGGAGTTTTTGGGATCACTCATGTATAAGATCATGTCATCTGCAAATAGGGATAGCTTGACTTCTTCCTTGCCAATTTGAATCCCTCTTATGTCCCTTTCTTGTCTTATGGCTTCAGCTAAGACTTCAAGTACAATATTGAATAGAAGTGGTGAGAGTGGACAGCCTTGTCTAGTTCCTGATCGAAGTGGGAATGCTTCCAATTTTTCCCCATTGAGCATAATCCTTGCTGTGGGCTTGTTGTATATAGCTTTTATTATATTGATAAAGGTTCCGTCCATTCCCACTGTCTCTAGCGTTTTGATCATAAAAGGTTGTTGGATCTTGTCAAAAGCTTTTTCTGCATCTATCGAGAGTATCATGTGGTCTTGGACTTTGGACTGGTTTACATGATGAATTACATTTATTGATTTGCGTATGTTGAACCAACCTTGCGTATGTTGAACACACCCCTTGTGTGCCGGGGATGAAGCCTACTTGGTCCGCGTGCATGATCTTTTTAATATGTTTTTGAATCCGATTTGCTAAGACTTTGTTGAGAATCTTTGCGTCTGTGTTCATCAGGGAGATCGGCCTATAGTTTTCTTTTTTTAGTGAATCTTTATTAGGTTTTGGGATTAAAACGATATTAGCTTCATAGAACGAATTTGGTAGTGTTCCTTCCTTTGCTATTTGATGGAACAGTTTAAGGAGTATTGGTGTTATTAACTCCTTAAATGTCTGGTAGAACTCTGTGCTGAATCCATCTGGTCCAGGACATTTTTTGGTGGGAAGATTCGAGATTACTTCCTCAATTTCCTTATATGTTATGGGACTATTTAAATAATTCACAACTTCCTGATTCAATTTAGGTAAGTTGTGTTTACTTAGAAATTCATCCATCTCTTTTGTGTTGTCAAACTTCACAGAGTATAAGTTTTTGAAATATGATGTTATAATTCTCTGGATTTCTTGGGTATCAGTAGTGATAACTTCATGTTCATTTCTAATTTTGTTAATTTGGGATTTCTCTCTCTTGCTTTTGGTTAGTTTAGCTAGGGGTGTATCGATCTTGTTGATTTTTTCAAAGAACCAGCTTTTTGACTGGTTGATTTTTTTTTTCTATCGTTTTCTTAATCTCGATTTCAGATATTTCTCCCCTAATTTTGCTAATCTCCTCTCTTCTACTACTTTTGGGATCAGATTGCTCTAGTTTCTCTAAAGCTTTAAGCTGCATTGTTAAGTTGTTTATTTCTGATGTTTCCATTTTTTTGATGTAGGCATTAAGAGCTATGAACTTACCTCTTAGAACAGCTTTCATTGTGTCCCAGAGATTTTGGTAAGTTGTATTTTCGTTATCATTCACTTTCAGGAAATCTTGAATTTCCTTTTTAATTTCTTCCTGAATCCAGTTCTCATTCAGCATCATAGTGTTAAGTTTCCAGGAGTTAGTGTATTTTCTCTTGTTTGATGTGTTGTGGATGTCCAGCTTTAGGCTGTGGTGGTCTGATAGGGCACAGGTTAGAATTTCAACTTTCTTCTATATGTGTAGATTCATTTTGTGGCCCAATATGTGATCTATTTTGGAGAAAGTTCCGTGTGCTGCTGAGAAAAATGTGTATTCTTTGGTGCATGGGTGAAAAGTTCGATAGAGATCTGTAAGGTCCATTTCTTTCAGGGTTTGATTAAGTTCCAATGTGTCTCTGTTAAGCTTTTGACCTGTTGATCTATCCCATGTTGAGAGGGTGGTGTTGAAGTCCCCAAGAATTATCGTTTGGGGGTGATTTCTTGCTTTAGACGCTGTAGAGTTTTGTTAACGAATGTGGAGGGGCCCGTATTGGGTGCATATATGTTCAGTATTGTGAAGTCTTCCTGATGAATTGTACCTGTGACTAAAATGTAGTATCCATCCGTGTCTCTTATAATTTTCTTTGGTTTGAAATCCACTTTGTCTGATACCATAATGGCTACCCCTGCCTGTTTTTTGCTTCCATTAGCTTGTAGAATTGTTGACCAGCCTTTTATTTTTAGAGTGTGCCTATCTTTTGTGGTGAGATGGGTTTCCTGCAGGCAGCAGATTGATGGATTGTGATTTTTAATCCAAGTTTGTAATCTGTGTCTCTTGATCGGTGAATTAATTCCATTAACATTTAGTGTTATAATGGAGAAACTATTGTTAATTCCAGACATTTATTATGTTAAGTAGCTTTTATAAGTATATTGCTTCGCTTTTAATGATTTCCTCTTTCATAGTATTGAACATGGTAATGATCATATTTTGAAAGACTTTATCCTGGGTGAGGCTTTCTTGGCCTTTTTCCGCGGGTTTGTTCTTGTTGGCGTCTAACATTATGGGATTAATTTCTTCAGTGGGAAATTTGTTTACTTGAGTGTTGCTTCTCGTGGATTTGCACTTTGACTTTGGCATTGTCATTTTAGCTCTTAATATCTCTCAATTTCACTAAACTGAATTATTTGGCCTGGGGTCCTGGTGGGCGGGCGCTGCCGGAGACTTACCTAGGGCGCGGGGTGAGGCCGGCTGGACTGGGCGCGCCTCCGGACCGGCGGAGCGTGGTGGGGTGTAAAGGGAGGATGCGGGCGTCAGCGTGGAGCTATTTAACCCGAGGGCAGATGGGGCGGGGCCCGGGCGCAGGGGGAGGTCCTCCTTGTCCCTCGGCCCCCGTGCGCGGCTCTGGCTGGATGGTGGGAGTGGGAGCCGGGTCCCTGTGGGCTGACCTGGGGTCCAAGGGTACGGGGTGAGGCCAGGCTGGACCGAGTCCCGACCGGCGGAGGGGGTGGTGTGGTGGGGTGTAAAGGGCAATTTTGCATTCATTTTTCTGAGTAATTTATTGTGTTATGAAAATTTTCACATTTGTATATAATTAAATCAAATTGATGAAGGTTCATGTATCCAGCAACCAGAACACTGTCAGTTTGAACATTGAGAAGATATTTTATATAGGAAATACATATTCCATTAACTTAGCATCTTCTCTTATCTAAAAATCATCTATGATTCCTTGATGCATGGGCAATGAAGACAAATTAATTGTTATTACAATTTTAGATAACTTTAGATAATTATTTTAATCATGGAAACAGTTTATGGTTTTTATTTTTTTCCATTCTTTTATTTTTTAATGCTGCAAGTATGAATATAGTGAATTCATAGTATTTTCAAATTTTACATTGCTCCCAAATCCCATCCCCCTTCCTTTTCTCCTTATACTCCTTCATTTCACCTGCCAAGTTCCCTCTATTTTCCAGTCTTTTCACAGACCACTGTGTTTCTTCTAGCTTTTCTTTGATGCCATATGCCTGACATGCTTCATGCTCTGGCAAGTATCAGATCTGTGGTTATACCATTGAGGAAAGCATCCTTCTTTTCATCCCCATGAACAGTAGTTCTCATCAGTCTCTCAGATAGACGTAGGACTTCGTGAGATGTTTCTGCTTTCATGGTGAGAAGTTGAGACAGATCCCATATAATTCTTGTGTAAATACATGTATATACCATGAGAATTTGTATATCACAACTTTGTCACGTCCATGTAATGCCTTCCCCGCCACTGCCTCACTTCAGACTCTTACAGTATTGATGCCCCCTCTTCCACAGTAATCCATGAGCCTTGAGGTTGGGGTATGTGAGACATATATGTCTTGTTTAGGGCCTAGATATAAGCACTTACTTCCTGCATGTTGGTGAGGTGTGCTTTTAGCAACAAACATTCTATTGTAGCAGAAGACATCTAGATTGGGTGCACAATGCTTGCCCAATCGATGGTCTGTACAAAGTTTACATAGCTAAACTATATAAAAGCTATCTACTAGCTATCTACTTAGCTAGACCTAATAATCTGTTCTTGTCCTGGGTCCTGTGTCTGTCATAATTTCTTGTTCTAATTTACAAACGGAACTTAAGTCTCATCAGAAAGTGCTGGTTGTCTCCATGATATTCATGCACTACTACACTGGTGATCTCTCTCTTTAGTGCTGGCATTTCAGAGGTGACTTTATGTGGATTCTAAGTTTCTTATGCACGCAAGGAAAACATTTTACCAGCTGAGCCCTCCTGCCCTTGTCATCTAAAAACATATGGCCTCATCCATGTGTCGCCACACATACTTGTAATTCTAGTTACTCTGGAGTACATGAAATCAGGACCAGTCTGAGCAACTTCAGCATTTCCTAGGAGACATTTGAGATATATAGGCCATCCTTCAAAGGGATAATAGCATGGGGAGAGACTGGGAAATCATGTCTTATTTGTTATTCTACATTTCTTCATGTTAACACAAATAAATTCAAAATCAGAAGAAAAGATTGAGTAAATATTTGATGAGAATCTCCATAGAAGAATAAAATTATATAGTGATATATTCTGAATATTGAAAGAAACACTTATTTCAATAAAAGTGAACCATTGCTTCAATAATGGATGTACTGTGATTATTGTAATCTTTGTAATTCATACATAAATATACAAGCTTAAAAGATCACAAAATGAAACTTTCTCCTTAAGGTCCATTCAAATATATATGCGTAGGGTTTTTTTAAAAAAAAAAAAACATTTTACTTGAGAAATGGAGGGAGATGGAAAATGAGAGAGGGAAAGAATGTGATTTTAAACATACCTTGGATCAAAGTTAATGGCAGTGAATAACCTTAAGAATTTTTTTTCTTCTTCCACCACACAGGCGTCTGAAAATCTGCTTGCCAGGCTTATCAACAGCTAAAATTCCCACTTTGTCATGCCAGCTCCACATGTAATTTTCTTGAACTACTTAATTTTTGTGTGTTATTTAAAACATGTTTTTTTTCACTTGTATTTAAATGCAGTTAGTTACTTATCTTTTGACTTCAATATATTTAAATTTATAAAATGATACCTAATAAAATAGGAATGTCGGGGCTGGAGAGGTGGCTCAAGGGTTAAGCCTCTGCCTTGCAGGCGGAAGGTCCTGAGTTCGGATCCTAGACCCCACGTATAGACGCCAGGCGGAAGCGGGGGCGGCCTGCATTTCTGGTCCTGGTAGGGCGGAGCTTGCAAATCCTGGGGCAGAGTAAACAAGGAGGAAGTGGAGGAGTCCATGGTGGTTCCCGAATGCGTCCGTGGTTCTACACACACATAGACACACACACACGAACACACGAACACACGCATACACGCACAATTGAATAAATAAAAAAATTAAAATAGGAATGTCATCAACATCAGAATAGAAGTGAAACTCAATAACAGAAACAGCATTACACAATCTTTAAAGAAACATTGAGAAAGTAAGAAGAAGCACATGTGCAAGTAAATAGGAGGAGGAGTTTCTAACAATACCACAAACTAACAGTCAGACTCATGGCATTTTAGGATCTAATTACATTAGAGCAACAATTATCAGGTTTAAATTTCTGGAAAAATTTCTACTGAAATTTATTTTTCCTGTCATGTTTCTTACTGATTTATGAAATCTGTCCTCCCTCACTTGACCACAGATAATCATATATGAATAAAGCTATATGAACAGAATATGTACTGCTTGTCTTTTAAGAACTATGTAACCCCACTTTTAAAAAAACGCATCATCTTTCAAAAAGATGGCTTCATAGAATCTAATGTGGTCAGGCTTCTTCCTGATCATGTTTCATAAAAAAGGTCTTACTGTTAGTTTGTGGAGGACAATGGCAAAAGCCTATACTGTTTGGATCATGGGCCTTTGAGACATCTCTGACTAATAACTTATTAAAAAGTATTACATATCTGTTACTTATTGTCATTGTTTCAGTTGTCTCTGGGTTCTAGTGGAGCATCCCTGGGCAATTCTTTGTGCTGTGCCCTGTTTTCCTCTCTCTGTGTTCCTTTTCACATGGACTGTCCATTCTTGTTCCTTTTTTAAAGTAATTTTTTTTTTATTGAAAATTTAATTATACATTTTAAAAATTTTTTACCAGTTCCCTCCCTCCCCCCTCTTCCCCCTTCCCTTCCCCCAGTGCCTCCCCCCCAATTCCCAGATAGTCCTTTATTGTGTGTGCCTAACTCTCCACTGTGTCCTCCTCTCCGATGACATATAAGGACCCAGTGGCATTTCCATAAGCCCTTTCTCTTGTTCCCCTTAAGCATAAGATCACTACTATGGCTGTCAATCCCTTGCCTCCAGGGGTCTCGGTGCCCTTATCAGATGCTAGACTTTAGAGGGCAACAGTGCGCTGGACATTGCGCAGGGCATGCAAAGTTCCATTATGATTGCTTTGGCCCCAACTATTGTTGAGAATCTTGCAAATCGTTGCTCCTCCCATCCTTTTGCTCTTACAATCTTACCGCCCCCTCTTCCGCAAATGTCCCTGAGCTCCAGGATGGGGAGAGATTAGGCTGTCCTAGTTCTATGTGATTGATATAGAGTCTCTGAAGTTCTGGATTGTGGTTTGTTGATTTTCTTTTGCAGTTTTGCTGCTCCTGCAATTCCCTTCACTCCATTCTGCTGGGCACTGTATGTCACCCCTTGCAGACCTTCATGGAGGCCTATTTTCTCTGCTGTAACATGGTCTCCTCTCTCTTTGTTTCTGGTGTGGCCCTCCTAACCCATCTCTCTTGTTCATAATCCTTGCAATTACTGTGTTACATAGGTTTACTTTTGAGTGTCCCAATGTGGGCTGGGTGAGTTTGGTACTAGGAGCCACCTATTAGGGAGTACATACGGCGCTTAATTTTCTGGGTTTGGGATACTTCACTTAATATAATTCTTTCTAATGACATCCATTTCCCAGCAAATTCCAGTAATTCATCGTTTTGATGGCTGAGTAGTACTCCATTGTATAGATGTACCACAGTTTCCTTATCCACTCGTCAACTGTTGGACATTTAGGTTGATTCCATGACTTTGCTATTGTAAACAGTGCTGCTATGAACATGGTCGAGCTTGTGCTATCGAGGCGAACCTTTGCTGCTTGGGGGGTTATTCCCAAAAGTGGGATAGCAGGGTCATATGGCATTTCAATCTTTAATTTCTTAAAGTAATTTTTTTACATTAATAACAGGAGATTCCTATCTGGTTGCATCCCACAGTCTCAGTTGTTTTCTTTTAAACCTTCAGTCCTTCCTTCATCCCATCCTATCATCCTCCCTAAGTATTTTCTCTAAATTTTCCCTCTTTCACCATGCCAATCATTATATCCTATGTCTCCTCCTCTAAAATCTTTGTCCCAATCTTTCCTCCCACCCTCTAGTTCCTCCCACCCTCTAGTTCTGACTCTTACAGGGATTCTAATCCTAATACTTTAGCCAAGAGTTCAGTGGCATATACATATAAGAGAGAACATGTAGCATTTGTTTCTGTGCCTGAGATTGCTTACTAAATATTATATTTTCCACTGCCACAGCTAATTCCATAATATCATCCTTCCTTATGGCTAAATAGTATTCCGTTGTCCATATGTACCGCACTTTCATTACATTCTTCTGTTGATGTCCATGTTGATTGTTACCATTCTTTTGCTGTTGTAAAAAGAGCTGCAACGAACATGGATGAATAAGTATTTTTATAATAAGTCAAAGTTTCTTGGGTATATTCTCAGAATGATATAACTGAGTCATATAGTAACTACAATGCTAATCCATTTTAAACTTTGAGGAACTCCACACTTATCTCTGCAATGGCTGTATTAGTTTACACTCCCAAAAGTAATGAAGTGTTCCTTTTTCTCTACTTCCTCATCAGCATTTGCTGCTTTTTTATTGTCGATCTTAGCCATTCTGACTGTGGTAAGGTGATATGCTGGGTAATTTTATTTTCATTTATCTGATCATGAAGAAATTGAGCATTTATAAAAAATTTGCTTGACATTAGGATTTGTTTTGTGAGAAATCCCTATTTAGTTCTTGAGCACAGTTTTTTTTTTTCCACTCACACAAACTTAATAGTTACCCGGGTTCCCTCTGTCCCTCCACTCCTCTCTTGATCCCTTTGCTCCCTCCCCCCTTTTTCCCTTCCTTTCCACCTCCACTCCCTTTCTACCACTGCCCCCTCCTCCTCATCCCTGAAGCATCCTTTAATATGCATTAATGTAGGGTCTCTGATGTTGAGCCCAGTTCTTAATTGGGCTCTGCTTTCTTGGTGTTTTGGTTTTTGTATTCTTTGTATACTCTGCAATTATTCCTTTGTCAGATTCATGGCAAGCAAAGATTTTCTCCCATTCTGTGGGTTTTCCTTTTACAAAATTAAAAGTTTGTTTTGCAGGAGAGGAGCTTTTTAATTTCATGAAATATCACTTATTGATTATTGGTCTTAGTTCCTAGATATTTGGGATTATCTTTAGAAAATCTTTACCTAGACCTATCAATTCAGGTGTAATTCCTACTCTTCTAATAATTTCAGTTTCATGTTTAACGTTGAGGTCTTTGAACTATGGAGTTGATTATTGTGTAAGATAACAGTCAATTTTCATTCTTTTACATGTAAATGTGTAATTTTCCAAACACCACTTCTTGAAGATGTTGTCTTTTTTTACCAGTGTGGATGTTTGATAACTTCACCAAAAACCTAATTGCTGTATGTATGGGAGTTTTTATATGGGTCCTCATTTGTCATCAATGTTACCAGTTTTCGTGCCAGTACCATACTGTTTTTTATTATTGTTGTTCTGTAGTATAGTTTGAAAACTGGTGTAGTGATGCCTCTAGTAGTATTTTTATTGCTCGACATTGCTCTGCCTAATCAGTCTTGTGTCCTTCCATATGAATTTTGAGATAATTTTGGTGATTTGATGAGGATTACTTTTAATCTGTCTATTGCCTTGGTAGGATGGTCATTTTTGCAATGATAATCCTACCAATTGATGAGCATGAAAGTTTTTTCTATCTTCTAATAATCTCTTTAATTTCTTTCAACAATGCCTTGTAGTTCTTGGTTAATTTTATTCATAAATGTTTTATTTTCTTTCAGGTCATAGTGAATAAAATTAAGTCCCTCATTTATTTTTTTTTCTTGTCTTCTTTGTCTCTGGTATTCAAGAAGGCTATTGATTTTTATATTTTGATTTTGTTTCCTACCAGTTTACTGAAAGTGTTTATTAAGTAGTTTCTTGAATGAATCATGTGGATCTCTCAAGTAGAAAATGATATCATCTGGAGAGATGACTCAAGGGTTAAGATTCTTGTCTTGCAAGCAGAAAGTCCTGTGTTTGGATCCCAGGTCCCACATAAAAGCATCAGGGGGAAAAAGGCAGCCTACACTTGGAAACCTGGTAGGTGGGGCCTGGAATATCCCAGTGCAGAGCAAGAAGGAGATGAAGCAATCCAGGATGATTACTGAAGTCACAATTGGTCCTCCACAGGAACCCTCTGATACACACACACACACACACACACACACACACACACACACACACACACAAATAAATAATAAATAAATACTAAAATCATCATCTGCAAATAGGGATACTTTAACCTCGTCCTTTCCTATGTGTATCCCTTTTATCTCATTTTCTTGCCTTATTGCTTTGGCTAGGACTTCAAGCACAATATTGAACATGAGAGGTGAAAGTGGGCAACTTTTTCTCATTCCTGATCTATGTGGAAATGTTTCAAGTTTTTCCCCATTTATAATGAAGTGTGACTTAGGCTTGGTATATATAGCCTTAGTTCTATTGATATATCTCTTTCATTTCTGTATTTCAGTATTTGGATGAAATTTTCTGTAGATATCTGTGAAGTACATTTCATTTATAGTTTCATTTAATTCCAATGTGTCTCTGTTTAACTTTCAAAGTGTTGACACAATGGTGTGAATAAGGTATTGAATTCTACACTTACTATGTTTGGGTTGCTTAGTTGTTTTGCTTTCTGTAGTATTCGCTTGAATTTGGGTGGTCCTCTGTTTGGTGCATATAAAGTATGTGTCCTGTGGACACATTCCCTCAAATTGGTAGTGGTATATCTTTTTTGTGTCTTATGGCTTGCTTTAGTTTGAAGTTTATTTTGTCTGACATTAAGATGCCAATTCCTGCTGGTTTCCTCTTTTCATTTGCTTGTAGTATTTTCGAACGTTGAAGTATGTATGTTAGAGGCAGAGGATTCATGGATCATGGTTGATCCAAGCTGTGTCTCTTGATTTGGGGATTGAGTACATTGAGAATTAAAGTTACTATTGAAAGGTATTCAATGGTTCCTGACATTTTCTTGATTTTTTTTTTGTCCTTCCCTTTTTAAAATATTTTATTTACTTATTAAATTTTCTCACATTTTATTTTTTAATCATAAAAGCTCAATAGATACCGCATCCTCTCCCTCCCCCACCTCTCCCCTCTCTTCCCCCATTGTACTCTCTCCCCTTACCCCTTTTCTTTCACCCCCTTCCCTCACTTCTTTCTCCCAGTGCTTCCACCTCCCACCATCCCATCACCTGGATCATCCCTTTAAAACCTCCCTGTGAGTCCTCCACCCTAGTGAGGGTTCAGAACTCATTGGCATAGCCTGGAGCCCCTTCTTGGGCTCCCTATTAGCATGGGAACTCTATTATGTCTGTTTAATCTCTTGCCTCTAAGGATCCTATTGCCCGAAGCCTTCTCCCCTGTAATCCACGCTAGACTTTGGGGGGTCCTTGACATATTATCCATTATGCAGGTCAGGCAAAGTCCAATCCTGGCTGCTGCAGACCTAACTTGTTATCTTGCATATTGTTGGTCCTCCTCATCTTTAGGCTCTTACAGTCTTGCTGCCCCTTCTTCCTCAAGGTTCCCTGAGCTTTAGGAAAGGAAAAAATTTAGCTGGTTTGGTTCCAGGAGAATAATGTAGGGTCTTTGGTGTTCTGAATTATGGTTTGTTGTTGTTTTCAGTTTTTCTATTTCTGCGCTGCCCTTGGCTCATCCTGACTGGTATCAAAAATCACCTCCTAACCAAAGATAAAAGACTGTTTAAACAAAGATCTTAATATAAGAGAAGAATCAAAGGTAGATGGAAGAATAGGAGTAGGATGCAGCAGTGGGGGTGGGAGGCTCAGTGTCCCATTTGCCAGATGGTTATCGTATATCTTCCAGTCCCTATATTCTCCCTGATTGATGAGATCAAATCTGTTCGGTCCCAACTGACCAGGAAGGGAAGTGAGAGTGAGCTGCACCATGTGTCTCTCAACTTACATGCAATACATGACTGTGGCCTATTTTCTCTACTGAAGTATATCTCCTATTTCCCTTCATTTGAGGTCTGAGTTCGCCTTCCCTACTGTTTATAATCCTTTGCAATTATAGTGGCTGTTACAGAGATTTACCTTTGACTATCTCATTAACTGAGGTTGCAACTAGGATCCACTTATTAGGGAATACATACTGTATCTAACTTTCTGTGTCCAGACTACTTCAAGCATTATAATTTTTTCTAATTCTATCCATTTCCCAGCAAATTTCATTAATTCATCTTTTTTGATGGCTGAGTATTGTATAATTCCATTGTATAAATGTACCACATTTTTGATGACCATTCATCAACTGTTGGGCAATTGGATTGATTCCATGACTTTGCTGTTGTAAATAGTGCTGCAATGTGTCTCTGCAGTAAATTGCTACATTTTGGGGTATTATTCCAACAAGTGGTATAGGAGGGTCATATTGCATTTCAGTTCTTAACTTTTTTAGAAATCACCATACAGATCTCCAGAGTGGTTGTATAAGCCTGCATTCCCACATCAATGCATGAGAATTCCCTCCTCTCCACATCCATTCCAACATTCAGTGTTATATTTTCCTAGTTGTCAGTCTCATTTGACAGTTCTTCAGATTATTTTCTGTGGTATTGGAATTGTTTTCATCAAGTCCTTTCCAATGCCCACATGATGAGTAGTACCCATGTTTTACTGTTTTTTGGTGTTTGGATCAATTTTGAAATTAAAATGGATACAGAATGGACAAACTGGATAAATGGATAAAATTGGACAAAATGGATTAATTAAAGTGGATACAAAAATGGATTTCTATTTTGGAATCTTGATAATTGATGGAATCACTCAAGTGATAGACAAAAATGCCACATGTACACAGATGGTTATGTATAGAAATGCATGTAGAAATGTACTAGACAAATGGGTATGTAAATGAGTAATTTTATGTTACAGATTAACCCAGTGTGTTCAGAAGTGATTATATATATTTATTGGTATGTGAAGGATACTATATATAGATAGGCAATAAATGAGAATATAAAATGGAGAATAATTAAAATGAGAGAGATTTCTTGGCAGAATATATGGCTAGGTAATTCAGAAGAGGCAAATTTACCAGACTGCTAAAGCTGTAAAGGGACTTAGTAAGTGTGCCATACTGACTTATAGATTCCTGTGGGTATGTTAGTCAGTTATATTGAATGTTACAGACACTAATATCTCAATGTTCTCATGACAGTATAAAGTTTAATAATTTGTTATTAACTGGAAAGGATTAGGAGCAGTCATATAATTGTCTTGTGAAGTAATTACTTGGAGTTTTATGGTTGAAGGATTTTAGGAAGAATACTTAATTAGAAGGAAATGATGAATTTTGGTTTAGAAAAAATTCAAAAAATCCCTTTATATCAAATCCTGTTTTCAGTGAGGTATTATAATCATTGTACTTAAGCAAACTGTAGCTGTTTTTATATTAAGGATTATTGTACTTGTTTTTGAGCTAGGAATATGTGATCTTAAGATATTATTTGCTGATCACTCACTTATGTATGAACCAGAAACAATGTCAATGACAGCTCCATATTCTAAGGTGTCAAATGAGCAGCAAACTATCATCATTCTTCTATCTGAAAGTTGTAACCTGTCTGGAAGGTTCCGCTACATTGCACCATGCCATTTATTATAAGTTGTTGGGATATACGCAAATGTCAGAGGACAGCTTTTGTGAAACCACTTCGCTCTCTTCACTCTGGATTCTGGGGAGGGAACTCAGGTTAGGCTTGCAGATCATGCAGATTGATGATACCTTTGATTGTTTTTGTCACCCAGTGGCTTTTAAAGTACGCTCTGGCACTGTGTATGCTATCTAGCAGGGAGGAAGTTCCTAAACCAGTTCCAAGTGGCGTTTTCTTTTCCATGTCCTGTATTCCATGTGTGTTGCATCTTCAGTAATAAGACTTTACTCTCAGATTTTGGAAAGCAACAAAGAGAAATGGTAAAAGCCTATACTGTTTGGAAGGGGATAGAACTTTGAGACCTGCCTGACCAACAACTTATCTAAAAGTGTCACATACATGTTACTTCTAGCGTAGTGTTAATTGTCACTGCTTCTAAATGGACAATCTCGGGGCCTTTTTGTTGTTTGATGCTTTGTTTTCCTTTCTCTGAGCTTGTTTTCCTTTCTCTGAGCTCCTCTGCATAGCAATTGTCCATTCTCATTCAAAATGTTTTTTGATATCTTAATAACATAGGAGGTTCCCATCTGTTTCCATCCCAAATCTTAGGGTTATTCTTTAAGTCCCTCAGATCTTCCTATATCCCACACTCTCTTTACTCCTACATATTTTCCCATTATTCCCTCCCTCACCCTACTTGCCATGGTATCCTGTATCTTCCCCTATAAAGGCTTCACCCTAACTATTGTAAAAAGGACGATCCTAGTAAGGAAATATGCAGATTCAATGCAATCCCAATCAAAATCCCAATGCAATTCTTCATAGAATTGGAAAACAACTCAACATTTATATAGAAGGACAAAAGACCCCAATTAGCCAGAGCAATATTGTACAATGAGAACATTGCTGCAATTATTACTATACCATATTTCAAACTATACTACACAGCTGTAGTAATAAAAGCAGCATAGTTCTGATTTAAAAACAGATTCATCAACTGATGAATTAGAACAGACAACCCAGATATAAGCTCCCACGCATACAACCAATTGATTTTTGATAAATGTGCTAAAGATACACACTGAAGACATCATCTTCAATAAGTAGTGTTGAGAAAATTGGATTTCTACAGGTAAAGGAATGAAAATTGACTGCTACCTCTCATTTTACACAAAATTCAGCTCCAGATGGATCAAAGACCTCCATGTTTAACCTGCAGTCACTTAGTGGGTCATAATGAGTTTTAAATCAGCCTGGACGACATAGTGAGATGGCGTTGATACCAGCAAAAGGGAATGAAGGTTTTACTTGTTAGGAGTACGAAAATTGATAAATAAAGGAATCCATTCATAGACAGTTTTTTGCATGCATATGTTAGCTATGTGGCCAGTGGTTTTCCAGTAGCTTGATAAATGTAGTGATGAAAAATGGAAGATATGTAAAGTTGTTTATTAAAAAATAGATACTGTAAATTATATATTGAAGTTGAAGAAAAAGATGAACAGTTGGGAGATGAGGGTGCATATATTTCTTTATTTAATGGTCTATTTAAGAGGTGCAGTGAGGGGCTGGAGAGGTGCCTCAGGGGTTAAGCCTCTGCCTTGCAGGTGGAAGATCTTGAGTTCGGATCCTAGACCCCACGTATAGACGCCGGGCGGAAGCAGGGGCGCTTATGTTTCTGGTCCTGGTAGGGCGGAGCCTGTGAATCCCGGGGCAGAGTAAACAAGGAGGTGGAGGTGGTCCATGGTGGTTCCCAAATTTACCCATGGTTGTACACACACACATACACACACACACACACACACGCACACATGTACAATTGAATAAATAAAAAAAATTAAGAGGTGCAAAGAAAGTGCATACATGGAGACCATAGTACCCAGCTGGAGATCAGAGACCACCTTGGAAGTCATTTTTCTCCTTCCATCATTTGCACTTCTGGGGGTCAAACTCAAATTGCTATATTTACAAGCAGGCACTTTACCTGTGGAGCTGTCTCACCAATCATGAATATGCTTTGGTTCTGATAGTATGTAAAAAAAAAAAAAAACCCACATTTTTAAAAACACTAGTGAGTTTACAAACTGATTTTTTCTAATCAGACTCAGTGTTTATTTTAATGAACACTGAGTCTCTGCAATCGTAGATTGGTCATGGATTCACTGTGATCCCCATGATGACCTTAAAATTCAATTTTCTTTTCTCATCTTCAGAAAGCTGGGATTACAGGTGTTCAGCTCAATATCCAACTTATGTGGTCTAGAGTTTTGTACAATCTAGACAAACCCTTTGTCAAGTAATCTTCATCCCTCCAATCCAAAATATGCTCTTCTGGACTTTAGTTATTACATGCCAGGTATGATTGCTCATACCTATGGATACTGAGTGCTCATGAGTGTGAGGGAAGAGAATCACTGAAAATCACAAGATAGTGAGTTCCTGATCTTCCTGAGCCCAGATTGAGATTCTTTCTGAAAAGGAAAAATAATTATAAATACTTTAAGTAAAAATATAGCACTTACTTCATGAGCTTTTCAGAATAAATGATTAAGTAATCTTCCCTTTTGTGAATATCATAGTCATGATTCCTATTAATTTTTTCACGTTTTCCACAGTTTTCTCCTGAAGTATTCCTAGTTTAAGAAGTAATAATTTGGCTGGATATAATGGTACAGCTAGGGTTGACTACACTGTAAAATTTTCTCTGAAAAACAGTTGTCATGGTCAAGTACAGGTGTCAACTTGACTGTGGTTTGAGCTCTGGGCACATTTGTAGAGAATCAGTGGTTGAGTTAAGCCTAGAGCAAACCTGCAGGAGATTGTCTAGCTTCTGGGAAAGGCCCGGCCCATGGTGGGTGGCACTAGGCCCTGGAATAAATCATGGAGAGCTGGTTGAGAGAGTTGGCATCCTTCTGTTCACTTGGCCAGACATGCTGATCTGCCAAGTAAGGATTGTCCATCTCTCACCCCTTATGCAGTGATGGTGTGGTCAGTTCCTTTGGCCCTGGTGTTGGTGCATGCTCTCGCATCAAGCGGGACTGACAACTGTAACCAGACTGTCATAAGAAAGTAAACTCCTTGTTCCCTTAAGCTGTGTGATGGTCATTTATCAGCAACTATGCAGGTGAACTACAACAACAGTACTTAAATACTTCACAGTATCTCATTTCCAAATCAACCTAAACTTGTGTGTTTATTTTTTTTCTAATAGATTCTCTTCTTCTGAAAGGTTATAAGCACCTGTATTTCAGGTGATTCTTTTACTTTTTTAATGATCATTTTGAATTGAATCTGTGCATAATGGTGAATGGTAAATTCTAGTTAGCAGTCAAGAATATCACATTATATGGTTGTCATAAGATTCTGTAGAACTGGTAAGAATTCTCCCTGAATTTTGTTGTAGCTTTTGTGAGAGCATGATACAGGTTGCTATTGATTTTCTTGATCTACTCTTACTTTTATCTAAGCCAGGAATTATGTTGCACGCTTGTAGTCTCAGCTAACTTAAAATGTTGACACAAGAGTATTTCAGGTTTGAAAACAGCCTGACAAGTGTGAAGAACTCCATCTCAACAGCAAACAACAGGTGATGTTACCAGAAACTGCAATGTCTACTCTGTATTCTAAGTAAATTTCAGATTTTCTTATTGTGAATAGATATTTGAGAATAAATCAGGAACACATGGATGAAAACCAATAAAATCAGTCAGGAAAATGTGAAAGATTGTATATCAGGAAAATATGAAAGATTGTGAAAGATTGTGTGTCAGGAAAATGTGAAAGATTGTGTATCAGGAAAATATGAAAGATTGTGAAAGATTGTGTGTCAGGAAAATGTGAACGATGTACTGGTTAAGAAAATGTGTATGGTTGCTGTTGTCTCTACACCTAGCACAACTAGGATACAGAGACAGAACAAAAGTTGGACCTTCATGCCCACCAGTCTAGCTCCAGGTTCAGTGAGAAACCCTATCTCAATGAAGTCAGGCAGTATGTAATGATAGAATGTGGTACCCAGTGTCTTTATATAGCCTTCATATGTACATGTTCATGTGCATGTGCAGAAGACACCACACATAAATTAAAAATCCTTTAAAAATATGTCATCAAGATCAGTTTTAATTTAGGATTACTAATTCTAATCCTAACAAGGTTAGTAATAGTAGTTGATGTCTCAGTCTTAGTTCCATGTCATGATTTCAGATGTCACTCATAGTATCATCCAAATAAGGGGAGTGCACAGTCATTGAGGAATATCCAAGTATTCGGTATGTTCTTTACAGTCTTTAAATAAAATATTGAGTAACTGACTTTTTTTCTTTGTGAGACCTTTCAAATGCACATGACAAAGATTTTCACCACAGGTAAAATAATTAATTTCCATAATCTTGAGAATTTTTTATTATAGATTTAGAAGATTTTTATTTCACATGTGTATGTCCACACATGCATGTCAATTCCATGGTGTGTGGCAGGGGGAGGTTAGGGGAGTCAGTTCTTTAAGTCTACCTTTTTACCTTCAGGGGTCAAACCTAGATCTTCAGGCTGGCTAACCACTCCAGCCTGCTAAGCCATCACACTATCCAATGTTTTCTGAATTTTAAGGGTTGTTTATTCACCTTTATTATAAATTATATCACTGAGTTGTTCAAAATTATGTTTTGTCTTTTGTAAACTTATGTCACATCCTATGTTATAATTTCATTGGGAAATTTTAATGAAATAGAAAATTAGAATATAAGCACATTCTTACTATAAGTTATAAACATGTCACCAAATACACACAAAAAGCTTCTCAGGGGCTGGAGAGGTGGCTCAGGAGTTAAGCCTCCGCCTTGCAGGCGGAAGGTCCTGAGTTCGGTTCCCAGATCCCACGTATAGACGCCAGGCGGAAACGGGGGCGGCCTGCGCTTCTGGTCCTGGGAGCCTGTGAATCCTGGGGCAGAAGGAGGTGGAGGCGTCCATGGTGGTTCGCGAATTCGTCCGTGGTTCTACACACACACAGACACATACACACACACACACACACACACACACACACGAGCGCGTGGGCACATACACACGCACATGCGCACAGTTGAATAAATAATAATAATTAAAAAAAGATTATTTGTGTTAAAAATAAGCTTCTCAGAAAGCACAATAGAGAGAATAGATAAATTATAGTACTCTTTTTCTAAGAATGAGGTATTTCACTTAATAGACCAGGTTGACTTGGAACACACATTCTCTTTGCCTTAGTTTCAGAAGTCTGGAGATTATAAGCAAGTCATCACTTCAAGATTCATAAGTGAATTTAGATTTGTTTATTATTAGAGAGAGAGAGAGAGAAAAGCAAACATGAATGTCATAACATGCACTCATAGAATCACTTCCTGAAGAGTGTTCTTTTTTGACTCTAGAGATGAAATTCAGGCCTTCAGATTCATTTGCAGGTGTGTTTGCCTGCTGTGCGAATTTGCTAACCCTGATGTGTGGATGTTTTGATCCGGGATTTTGGTTGCTGGAAAATGCATCCATGAAATGTTACAGAATATATAGTTTTAACCCTGTAACTGATTTAAGCAATTGATAATTGATTAGATGTAGTGATCATCTGGACAAGTGGAGAAGTGCATCATATATACTCTCTGCAGGGGTTCCATGATCAGCATCTCTAAACACTGCCATTATTTAGCCTTTCTGAGGTCTGTATTTATATCTCACAACTTGTGTAGATGTATCAGAAACAGAAAAGATATTTTTTGGCAAGTAGTTTACTGAAAAGTTCATTAATGCTTTGTGCTTTCTCTATGTTTCATTTTCTTCTGCTTTTGTATATCATACACTATAGTTTTATCCATATTTTACCCTGCAAATGAAAGAGTTTATCCATTTGAATATATTTAGTGTAATTATATAGACAGGTGTATGGTACTGCAAATGCTTGGAAGGGCTTTTCTCTAGTGAATGCTCCTGTATATTAGTTTTGTTCCCATTTTTGTGAGATAATTCCTTTTTAAATCTCTATTATTTATGGAAGTCCTAAACAAAATTTGTCTTATACACTCATCCTATCTAGAGTAGACTTTGTAGTCACCTTTTTTGTTGATCCTCATGGGTACCATTCTGGGCCAGGCATATGACTGACAGTTCACTTCTTCTTCTACTCAAACCTCAGACCTAGATGCAATTGCAATTGTGAGTGTATGAAGGAGAGTCATACACTTCTATTGACATGAAGAGCCACGGTGGTGCTATTTTATAGCACATGTGGTCTCATAATTTCTTGTTATTATTAAATTTGTCTTCTTGTAGTTGGAATAAAAACTCAGGATATAAACATGATTTCTCATCATTCTTTGTTAGTTTTCACTTGATTATGCTTAAGTGAAGTTAATGTAAAATTTTTATTTTCTATTTGTGGATTATTACTTGTACTATTCATTTGTGAAGTACTTTTACTTCTTCATTTAGCATGTCGAATGAGATTTTATAAGGTGGCACCCCTGAATATTACTTTTTTGTACCAGTCTTTGAAGTAAAAGCATTTACCAGAATTGTAAGACCTTGTAATAATATCTTTGCTTGAAAGTTCATAAGTTTTACAAATATAAGTTTTTATGCTTGGAAAATCTCATAAATGTGTACTTTAATCCACACCTCCTTTTTCATAGTTTTACATTTCAGGAAGATTCTGAGGTATGACATAGGTTCTGCTCAAAATAGCAGTTTATGTTCCATGCAGTGGCATTCCTTTCTATTTACGAAGTTAAAATACTGTATTGAAAATAATCTTATCCCAACTTTTTTCCAAGTTCATTATATTATTGATATAAGATTATGTATTCTAATCGAACACCTTGATAGCCTGTGAATCAGAAGGTAAATGAAAATGGCACATTCCTTTGTGTTAGGGGATCAGCAAACTTTGTCCTTAATACACCTGATTTTACAGACTATATTCTTTCAGTTATGAAAATTGTGCTATTGTAGTGCAGCAGCAGCTGCTGCCAATTTATAAGCTTTGTTTTAATAAATCATTGCAGAACACGTATTGGACATGTTATTTGCTGTATATGTTATATATGTTTGCTGTATATGTGGTTTGGAAACCTCTAGCCTACTGTCTAGGGGAATATGGGAGGATGTGGAACCCAGAAGGGACACAGTGTCTTTCCTTGTTATGTCTGATTTTTGAATCCTCAATATTATAAAATATAAACTTACATTAACAAATGGGAGAAATATCTAACTAAGCCTTTTTATTCTTGACTCACAGTATTGTGTATTTTTTCTTAACTATCTTTCCTTAGATTTTGTAGTACATTATAATGGAGCCACCAAAAACTGTTTTAAGCCTTCATGATATGGTCATTCATTCCCCTCTTTCATTCCTGTTGCCCAGGTAGTGATGAAATTTAACTATTTATAGTATATAAAGTGGTCAGTTACATTTCTAAGTCTATGAAAATTTATTTGTTTTTATTTTATAATAATTATGATAAATAGTTTAGTACAGCTTTCTGTTTCCTTTAATACATTATTTTTATATCACCAATACATTACTTGGATATCTCCAAGCCTATACATTTAGCATTCTTACATAACTTGTATGAGATATTCAAATATGCATATATGGTTGGTCTCTATGGATGTAGATTGATCACTTTTTACATTTTCAGCATCATTGGTTGACTTTTAAAATTGTGTTTGACCTTACATTCATTGCTCTTTTGTATATAATTATATATTTATTTTCATTCACTTAGTGTTTTATATATATGATAGGTTCATCAGTTCTGCATGTTTTTTTTTTCTGTCAATGTTGTGAGAATACCATTATTTGCTCACTGGGTCATAGTGAATAATGGCATGATGACTGTTCTAATTTTCATATAGACATGTTTAGTTAGTGTTGACAGCATTTAAAGTACACAATCGTATAGGTTAAATGATATTGAAACAGAAATTCTTGGAGAGAAGCAACCTACAAAGTTGTCCTCTGGTCTACATAGACATAATGCGGTACATGTATCTGCACACAAACACAGACCTACACAAATACATAGACACAACAATGTATTTCAAAATTAATCTAATTCAAATTCTTTATAGTTATGTTTTTTTAAAAAATTGAAGTTATTCAGTACTGATTATCATGTAATTCTCATTTTCCAAACTCAAGAAATGTGCAGATCTTCAGAGTTAGAAGCCATTGCATTTTTCAAAGTTAACATGTCATCACAAAGTCCATGAATTTGCTTTATAATATTGAGTACTTTTTTTCTTTTTTTGACACAATTTTGGATTTCCAATTACAAGTGTAATACAGAGAATCCTAAGCTCTTTTTCCAGGATGACTATCTCTTCATATACTTTACCTTCTTTCCTTCCCTTTTTCCTGATCCCTCCCTTTTTCCTGTCTTCCTCTTTTTTTCACATTTATTGCTATTGTTTACTAAAGAGTATATTGAATATATTATGTGTCTTTAGACTATTTTTTTTCCAGAATGTAATTGTATACATACAATACTGCATTTGAATGTGTGTTCCTGTTGAGGATTCTTTACTTTTTATTAATTTGCTCAGAGGTTTCTTAATTTCCACATTCTAATGCAAGAATTGAGGAATTCCTTATCTGCCTGCATTTAAAATTTGAATTCAGGTTCTTTTGCTTTTGAAATAAATACTTTTTCCACTGAGTCAGTTCCATTGTCCAAGTAATGTAATTCTTGTTCATTTACTTTATTTTATTTTTCTGTGTTTATTTATTTATTTCCACTCATACACTTACTAGGTACCCCGGTGCCCTCCCTCCCTCCCTCCTCCCCTTCCTCGACCCCATTGCTCCCTCCCCTCTTTTTTTCTTCCTTTCCCCCCCTCCCTCCCTATCTCCCAGTGCCTCCTCCCATCCATCCCTGGAGCATCGTTTAATGTATATATCAAACTTTCCTCTGGGTCCTCCTCTCTGATGAGGTGTAAGGACTCAGTGGCATTTCCTAGAACTCTTTCTTATGTTCCACTTACGTATAGGAACACTATTGTGGTTGATAATCCCTAGCTTCTAAGGATCCTAGTGCCTTTAGTCCATGCTAGACTTTGAGGGGTCAATAATGTGTTGGTCATTGCACAGGTCATATATAGTCCTATTATAATTGCTTTGGCTCTAACTTGTGTGTAGTATCTTGCATATCGTTGCTCCTCCCCATCGTTAGGTTCTTACAGTCTTACCGACCCTTTTTCGCAAATTTCCCTGAGCTTCAGGATGGGGAGAGATTAGGCTGGCCTACTTCCAGGTGGTTGATATAGAGTCTCTGATGTTCTGAATTATGGTTTGTTGTTTTTTTTGTTCAGTTTTGCAGCTCCTGCAATGCCCTTGACTCCATCCTAATGGGTATTGGATGTCACCCCCTGACCAGAGATAAAAAAAACTGTTAAATTAGAGTCTTATTGTAAGAGTATATTCAAACATAGATGGAATTAAAGTAGGAGACCGCTGTGGGAGGGGGGTCAGTCTCCCATTGCAAAATGGTTACTTTCTATCTGTCAAACTCTATGCCCTCCCCTTCTGGTGAGATCATACCTCATCAATTGCAAATGATCAGGAGGGAAAGTCTGAACTTAACCATATGTCTCATTACTTACTTGGAGTCCTTGATAGTGGCCTATTTTCTCTGCTGTAACATGATCCCCTCTCTCCTTGTCTCTGGTGGGGCCCTCCTTCCCCATCCCTCCTGTTTATAATCTTTGCAAATACTGTAGGTATTACAGAAACTTATCTATGAGTGTCTCTAAGTGGATTTGATACTAGGATCCACCTTTTAGGGAGTACATGTGGCATTTAATTTTCTGTGTCTGGGATACTTCACTCAATATAATTTCTTCTAATTCCATCCATTTCCCAGCAAATTGCATTAATTCATCATTTGAGTAGTATTCCATTGTATAAATGTACCACATTTTCCTTATCCACTCATCAACTGCTGGGCATCTGGTTTGATTTCATGACTTTGCTATTGTAAACAGTGCTGCTATGAACAAGGTCATGCTTGTGATATTGAGGTGAATTTTTGCTGTGTGGGAGGTTATTCCCAAAAGTACAATAGCAGGTGTCATATGGCACTTCAATTTTTAACTACTTTAAGAATCACCAGATGGCTTGCCAGAGTGGTTGTATAACCCTGCATTCCCACCAGCAATGTAGGAGAGTTCTCCTCTCTCCACATCCTCTCCAGCATTTGTTGTTGTTTGTATTGTGGATTTTTGCCATCCTGACCGGGGTGAGATGATATCTCAGGGAAGTTTTGATTTGTATTTCCCTGATGGCTAAAGATGTGGAGCATTTTTTTAAGATATTTGTTAGACATTTTAATTTTGTACCTGATAAAGTTTCTTTTAAGTTCCAAGGCCCATTTTTTAAGTGGGACATTTGTTTTCTTGGTATTTAGTTTTCTAAGTTCTTTGTGCACTCTGGATAATAGAGCTCTATCAAATATGTGGTTAGTGAAGATTTTCTCCCATTCTGTGGTTTGCCTTTGTGCTGGAGTTACAATCTCTTTATCTGAACAGAAGCTCTTTAATTTCACATGATCCCATCTGTTGAGTGTTGGTTGTAGTGACTGTGCTATTGGATGTTCATTTAGGAACCGTTGGCCTAGTCCACTCAGCTGGAGGGAGATCCCTACCCTTTCAACTAAGGTTTTTATAGTCTCTGGCCTTACATTGATGTACTTGATCCATCGATGTCCTTGATCCATTTGGAATTAATTCTTGTTCATGGTGACAAGTACAGGTCCAGTTTTAATCTTCTGCATGTGGATATCCAGTTTTGCCAGCACCATTTGTTGAAGATGCTGTTCTTTTTCCATTGGATTTTTTGGGCCCCTTTGTCAAAGATCCAATGGCCATATTTGTGTGGGCTTAATCTGGGTCTTCAACCCTTATCCATTGATCTGTGTGTTTATTTTGGAGCCAACACCAGGCTATTTTTACAACTATGGATTTGTAATATAGACTAAGGTTTGGTATGGTTATGCCTCCAGCAGTGTTTTTGTTACTCAGGATTGTTTTTGCTATTCTGGGTCTTTTGTGCCTCCATATGAATTTTGAGATTGTTTTGTCAACTTCTCTAAAGAATAGCTTTAGGATTTTAATTGGTATGGCATTGAATCTATATATTGCCTTTGGTAGGATGGTCATTTTTATGATATTCATTCTGCCAATGCAGGAACATGGGAGGTCTTTCCACCTTCTGGTGTCTTCTGCAATTTCTTTCTTTAAGGTTTTAAAGTTTTCATTGTTATGGTCTGTTACTTGCTTGGTTAGGTTTATACTGAGGTCTTTCATTTTTTTAGGGGCTATAGTAAATGGGATTGTTTTTCTCAGGGCTTTTTTACTTTTTTCATTCTGGGCATATAGGAAGGCCACTGATTTTTGTACATTTATATTGTATCCTGCCACCCTGCTGAACTTCTGTATTAGTTCCAAGAGCTTCCTGGTAGAGTTTTGGGATCACTCAGGTATAAGATCATGTCATCAGCAAATAGAGATAACTTGACTTCTTCCTTGTCAGTTTGAATCCCTTTTATCTCCCTTTCTTGTCTTATGTCTTCAGCTAAGACTTCAAGTACAATATTTAATAGAAGTGGTGAGAGTGGGCAGCCTTGTCTAGTTCTTGATCAAAGCTGGAATGCTTCATGTTTTTCCCCACTGAGTGTAATCCTTGCTGTTGGCTTGTTATATACAGCTTTTATTTTATTGATAAAGATTCCTTCTATCCCACCTGTCTCTAGAGTTTTGATCACGAAGGGCTGTTGGATTTTTGCCAAAAACTTTTTCTGCATCTATCGAGAGTATCATGTGGTCTTGAACTTTGGACCGGTTTATATGGTGAATTACATTTATTGATTTGCATATGTTGAACCAACCTTGTGTGCCTAAGATAATGCCTACTTGATCCCCGTGAGTGATCGTTTTGATATGTTTTTTAATCCGATTTGCTAAGACACTGTTGAGAATCTTTGCATCTGTGTTCATCAGAGAGATTGGCCTATAGTTTTCGTTTTTAAGTGTATCTTTATTAGGTTTTGGGGTTAAGACGAAATTAGCTTCATAAAAGGAATTTGGCAGTGTTCCTTCCTTTGCTATTTGATAGAACAGTTTAAGGAGTATTGGTGTAATTAGCTCCTTAAATGTCTGGTAGAACTCTGTGCTGAATCTATCTGGTCCAGGACATTTTTTGATGGGAAGATTTGAGATTACTTTATCGATTTCTCATATGTTGTAGGACTTTTTAAATAATTCCCAGCTTCCTGATTCAATTTAAGTAAATTGTGTTTACTTAGGAATTCATCCATTTTTTTCGTGTTGTCAAATTTCACAGAGTATAAGTTTTTGAAATATGATGTTATAAATCTCTGGATTTCTTGGGTATCAGTAGCGATAACTCCATCTTCATTTCTAATTTTGTTAATTTGGGTTTTCTCTCTCTTGCTTTTGGTTAATTTAGCTAGGGGTGTGTCAGTCTTATTGATTTTTTCAAAAAAACCATCTTTTTGACTGGTTGATTCTCTGTATCGTTTTTCTAATCTTGATATTGCATATTTCTCCTCTTATTTTGCTAATCTCCTCTCTTCTACTGCTCTTGGGATTGGATTGCTCTAGTGTCTCTAAAGCTTTAAGCTGAATTGTTATTTATTTCTGATGTTTCCTTTTTTTTTTTTTTGATGTAGGCATTAAGAGCTATGAGCTTACCTCTTAGGACAGCTTTCATTGTTTCGCAGAGATTTTGGTAAGTTGTATTTTCATTATCGTTCGCTTTCAGGAAATCTTGAATTTCTTTTATAACTTTTTCCAGAATCTAATTCTCATTCAGCATCATAGTGTTAAGTTTCCAGGAGTTAGTGTATTTTCTGTTGTTTGTTGTGTTGTGGATGTCAAGCTTTCTGATCGGGTACAAGCTAGAAATTCAACTTTTCTCTATATATGGAGATTCGTTTAGTCGCCCAATAAGTGATCTATTTTGGAGAAAGTTCTGTGTGCTGCTGAGAAAAATGTGTATTCCTTGGTGCATGGATGAAAAGTTCAATAGAGATCTGTATGGTCCATTTCAATAAGGGTTTGATTAAGTTCCAAAGTGTCTCTGTTAACTTTTTCCCTATTGATCTATCCCATGTTGAGAGGGCGGTGTTGAAATCCCCAAGAATTATCGTTTGGGGGTTGATTTCTCGCTTTAGATGTTTTAAGATTTGCTTAATGAATGTGGGGGGGGGTGTACTGGGTGCGTATATGTTCAGTATTGTGAAGTTTTCCTGGTGAATTGTACCTGTGACTAAAAGGCAGTATCCATCTCTGTGTCCTATGATTTTTTTTGGTTTGAAGTCCACTTTGTCCGATAGCATAATGGTTACTCCTGCCTGTTTTCTGGTTCCATTAGCTTGCAGAATTTTGGACTAGCCTTTTATTTTTAGGATGTGCCTATCTTTTGTGGTGAGATGGGTTTCTTGCAGGCAGCAGATTGATGGTTTGTGATTTTAAATCCAAGTGTGTAATCTGTGTCTCTTAAACAGCGAGTTAATTCCATTAGCATTTAATGTTATAATGGAGAAATTATTTTTAATTCCAGATATGCTTTTGTAAGTGTATTGTTTCGCATTTAGGTTTTGGTGGTATTATACTTCCCTTCTGTCCTCCTGGATATGCTTGTTTTTTTCTTCAAGCTTGAGTATCTTTTCTAGCACTTTTTGAAGGCCTGGTTTGGTGGATATGTATCCCTTCAAGTTGTCTTTGTGCTGGAAAATTTTTCTTTCTAAACCTTGATCATGATGGATAGTTTTGCGGGGTATGTCACCCTGGGTTGACATTTTTGCTCATTCAATACTTGAAGTACATCTCTCCAAGCTCTTCTTGCTTTTACTGTTTCCATTGAGAAATCATTTGTTATTTTAATAGGTTTACCTTTAAAAGTGACTTGTTTTTTTTTTTTCCCTTGAAGCTCTCAGCACCATTCTTTTTCTTGAATGTGGAGTGTTTTAACTATTATTTGCTATGGTGAGTTTCTATTTTGATCATATCTGTTTGGGGTGTGGAATGCCTCTTGCATATGGATGGGCCTCTCTTTTTTTAGATGAGGAAAGTTTTCCTTGATGATAGTTTGAAAAATTTCCTCAGCTGTGATATTTTGGGATTCTTGCTCTGGTATTCCATGAATACACATGTTAGGCTTCTTCAGGGTGTCCCATAACTCTTGAATATTTCTCTCAAGTATCTTTTTGGCTTTAACAACCACTTCCATTGAGCTGGTTAATACTCCCACTTTGTCTTCAAGATCTGAAATTCTATTCTCTGCTTCATTAGTTCTGCTGATAAGACTCTCTGTTGAGTTCTGAGTTGAGGATAACTTGTCTTTTAGTTCAGTTTTAAACTCTGCTTGTGTCTGTTTTAACTGCTGTATGCCTATTTTTGTTTCTTGAACTGTTTTTCTCAACTCCTCCAAATGTCTGTTGTGTTCCTCTTCAAAGTGGTTGATACTGTTATTTAACTCCTCCTGGATTTCCTCTTCCATAATATTGATCATGGTAATGATCATGTTTTGAAAGTCGCTATCTTGGGTCAAGCTTTCTTGGCTATTTTCTGTGGATTTGTTCTGGTTGTAGTCTATCATTATGGGGTTAATTCCTTCAGTGGGAGATTTGTTTTCTAGTCTTTTGTTTCTCATGGATTTGCACTTTGAATTGGGCATTGTCGTTTTATTTCTTAAGACCTTCTTTCAATTTCTATGTGTTTTTGACTGAACTGAATTAGTTGCCCTGGAGCAGCGCTTGCTCTGACTGGCTGGTGGGAGGAGCTGGGACTAGTGTGTTACCTTGGGTTTGGAGGTGAGCAGGGGTTGCTTACCCCGGGCACGGTGTGTCCTCCCTGGACTGTGCGTCCTGGGCGGGTGGGATAAAGGGAGAGGTGCTGGTGGTGGGCCCAATTAACTTGGGGAGGTGGGGAGTAACCCACGGGTCCTCCCAGGCCAGGAGCAGTGCCTGCTCCAACTGGCTGGTGGGAAGAGCTGGGAATAGTGGGTTACCAGGGCCTTGGGTGTGAGCACAGGATGCTTACCTAGGGCGCAGTGTGTCTTGGCTGGACTGGGCCCGACCCGGGCAGGTGGGGAAAGGGAAGAGCTGCTCGTGGTGGGCGCAATTAACCTGTGGACCTGGAGAGTGGCCCACGCTCGGGCTGGAGCAGAGCCTGCTCCACCTGGCTGGTGGAAGGGGCTGGAAATAGTGAGTTACCTGGGGTTTGGGGGTGAGGAGGGGGTGCTGACCTAGGTCACAGTGTGTCCTGGCTGGACTATGCGTGTTCCGGGTGGGTGGGGAAAAGGATTTATTTTATTTTTAAAAACATTTATTTTTCTTTGTTTTCTTTCTTTCCCTAGTCCCTGTTCCCACTCCCCCTCCTTTTTCCTTGAGAACTCTTCATTTCCCCTGTCACATTCTCTATTATTTTCAAGTTTTTTCGCTTGTGTGGCCCACTGTGTTTCATTTAGTTTGTCTTTGATGTCTTATGCCTGACATGATTTGTGCTCTAGCAAGTGTCATAGATCAGTAAGTAAATTACTGAGGATAATATCTTTCGTTTCTTTTCTTTTCTATTAGTTCTTCTGAACTTCTCAGCAAGGTGTGGAGCTTCTTGATATATTTCATTTTTGCTGGTGAAATGTAGATAGGAGAGTCCCCATGCAGTTCTTGTTCTCAGAAGATAGTGTCTGGTCCACTATTGTCTCACTTCAAGATCTTATAATCTTACTAAGTATGTGCTTTTAAAGGTCTGGATATACACCTTTAGACCTTGTTTGAAACTGAAAGTGTCTAAATGCATCATTACTTAGTAAAAGCATGACATCATGTGTGTACATATTCTCACTTGTTATCTTAGTCTTTATAGCATTAATTCACTCGTACAAGCTTCTAAATTATTTGCAATTCTAAATTTCTTACAAAAGCCAAATCTTATGTAATCAGTATCAGTTCTTTCCTTGTCTTTTAATTTAGCATTCTTGGGAAGCATTATATTTTTAGATTTTATAAATCCTGGTTCTGACATTTTTTTGTCCATTTTTTGTCCATGACGTTTGCCTTGTGATTAGACTATTTCAGATTTCAAGTTTAAAGTCAATTATTTTTTCAATGGATATTTAAAGGAGATCATTTCAAATTATGTAAATCTGTTTGTTCTCAAACTTTTATACTTTGGTTTTAGTACTCATGTTGATATTTTGTTAATTAACCATAAAGAAGACTTCATTCATAGAGTATCAGAAATGTAGAAATATATTTTAAAATTTTTTGGCAATATGAAAAGAAAACACAGAATAGGGTCACTGAGATGCTTCAGTTGAGGAACATGCTTCCTATGCACTCTGACAACCCTAATCAACTTCTTAAAGTTGTCTTCTGACCTTCATCTGCACTTACATATATTATACACATGTGCAATAATAATTAAATATTCTAACTAAAAATGGTTCACAGGCAAAATAGAAGATTTACAGGACAGCTAAATGTATTCATGTCTAAACTATGCATATAAATTATATATAATATAAATTTGTGACATGCACAAATTCAGAATTTAATGGTATAGAGGAGGAGGTATTGTAACAATTTACAAGTTGGAAATAGAATATTGCATTCATTGTTTGCAAAGCATTCAGTAGTTTTCTGAAGCATGATGGTGTTGTGTGCTCAAATTTACTCTGCATTTTGTAGGTGGTAAATCACCAATGATCCTTCACAGTTTTGTCATTGCGTTAAATTTCTTTAATCCTTAAATAAACTATGATGATACTAATATGTCTGTGTCTTGGAGCTATCCAAATATGAATAGTTGATTTCTGAAATTATTCAAAGTGTCAGTTTAAGTCCATCTCTATATTGGGACTGTGTTAATATCTGTTTAGAGATAATACATACTTGCTTTGTCTTTGTTGTCTAAAGCAACGTTTTGAGTTCTATATTTGAGTAGGTATCAATAATAATAACAGTCTAAAATTTTCCAAACATTCCTAGTTTTGAGTAGAGGCTAATTGGATTGGCACTGTAGTTTCAGTTTGTTGTGCAAATCACTGCAACTGTGCAGGTCAACTGAATTAAACCAGAAATATTTTATCTGTTTATAGCAGTGGAAAACTAATATGATAGATCCAGAAAGGCATGAATATAACTGAAGGCTTTTTCTGAAAGTTATGATCTGAAGATCCTCGCTTTCTGTATCAATGTTATAATTAGGGTTTTAATGAAGGATTGTGGAGAAAGACAATATTGGGCATTAAATATTTGAGGTAAATACAGAATTGCTAATTGGTTATGAGCTAAGAGTTCATTGAATGGATGCCCAAATGAATAGACAGTTTTGTAAAATTTACTGTTTGGCTGGCTAAAGGAACCTTTTCCAGCAATGCCATATATATTACAATAATTAAGCTAACAATGCTCAAAACTCAAAGGGATTTAGTTGCTTAGTAAGTAACACTTCCAATTTTCAGCATCAATAGAAAAAAATTTAGAAAATCATAAATACAATCTCATTCAAGTAAATTCTTCAAACTCCCCTAAAAAGGGGTATCTTAAGAAAAACTAAAATCATTAAGAAAATATGTTGTTCTATCTAAAGTTTACATCAACTGTGCTGCAGAATTCTTTTTGCTACGGGGAGAAATGAATAGAGTAATTTCACAGTCCAGTTAAGCCTTTTAAGTCTTTTTCCAATTTCACTGTTGCCTATAAACCTTTATCCTAGAGATGAAGGCTCCAAGCTCTCACACTGACAGCCTCTGAACTTGTGGAGAGTATGACAAAAGAGTAAGGAGACACTACATATTGATGACCAGAATGCAAGATCTTCCAATTAATAGTGGCTCAGTTTCATCAAACTTGGTGAAACCCTTTACTCCAGTTGGAATAGAATGGAAAGGACCAAGGAAAGTTCTAGGAAAAAATTATCACTCACTCCACAGTGTGTATCTGGAGATCACAGAACAGCTTTTTTTTTATTATTAAAAATTTAATTTTATACATTTTAAAATTTTTACCAGTTCCCTCCCTCCCCCCTCCACAGAACAGCTTTTTGAAGTTAATTATTTTCTTCTGTTTTCTGTGGATTATTTGCATCCATTAATGTTGTGAGACTTTGATGCAGCACTTGCCTTGTCCTGCTGACCCATCTCACTAATCATTGTTGCTTTTCATCGTTTGCATTTTATTTACAGCTTTATTCTTTTTCAAGATATCTGCATTTTGATATCTACATTATTTAAATTTACTTCACACAGATATGAGTAGATACAATTGTCTTGAGACAATGCCACCTTATGTGGAAATCTGACTTTCATAAGCCTATGTAGTCTCACAAGTTAAGGGAATACTGGTGTTAGCCATAACATTCAGTTTGGGTTTCCTTTATTTTTTTGTATCAAACAATATTGGAAATATATTCATGAATTCTACATACAAATGCTAGTAAGAAAGCAAGTTCAAGGTGGTAAGTTTATGGAAATACATACATTTGAGGAGTACATAGTAGGAATATGTGGAATATTAAAAAATACATGGATAAGATATATTTGGAAAGTATTGCCAATACAACGTCATACATGTATCAGGTGAATAAAGAGAATTGAAACATTACCTGCAGGCCTTATTCTTCAAACGCTAAGTAAATGACCAGACTCTGCAACATATAACTGTAACTTGAAGTAGAAGGATCATAAATCAGAGTCCATCTTGGCCTTTGTAGATATTTCCCTTCTTAGCAAATAAACAACAAGAATGAAAAAAATGAAAAAATAGTAGCACTATTTACAAGAGGGAATGTTGGTTTGCTCAGATTGTTTGACTAATAAAGAAAAAAAGATGTATTTGAAATTTTGGGCTCTATAATTGATGCACAAATTATGTCACTGATTTTTTTAAGAGGGAAATGGGTTTCTGGTTCCAGATAGTTTAGAAAGAGCACCACAGTCCGTGAAAAGTCGGGCCAGCACCCTGTCCGGGGCAAGAGGCCGCGTAGATCCCTCGGTGGCCTGGCATCGCCTTTGCCTACATGCCCACGAACTCGCTTCTAATCCACCTCGGTGGACTCCTGCGGATCGGGGGAGCGTCCCCGCGCAGGGAATTCGGGGCTGTGGGGACAGGGCGGGAAAGAGTTCCGCGGGGCGGCTGCAGAAAACCAGTGGCCCCTCGCTACCGTCCTAGTCGTCCAGCACACGGGGTCTGTGACGTGGGGCCTCTCGGGACAGGGGCTTCTGCCCGGCTGCGGTCCATACCCGCGCCGCCCCCTCCCCCGTCTTGACGTGGGAAGAAGCTCTCGCCTCCTGCGGGGCTTAGGGGTTCCTACCTCGGACGATGCAGGTCAAGCAGAGCGCCAGGGCCCGACCTCCTGGCCGGGGACAGCCCCATTCCGGGTGGCCCGCGGGTCTGGGGGATGAGAAGGCCGGTCTCGGGGCCGGAAGGGCAGGTGCAGGTGGACCCTCCCCCGGGAAGGGGATGCTTCCCTGAGGGCCTCCTTGCTCTCCTCAAGCTGGCGTTGGTGCTCTCCTCTTAGACTGCCACTGAGCTGGGAGGCCTCCTCCACTCCCTTTTGTCTGAAAACGGGCCGGACCTAAGGCAGAAGCCGCGAAGTCCCCGAGAAGGCCTGGTGGGGCAGTGAGCCCGTGCTGTGCTGCGTGCGGTGCCCCTGGAGCCGTGCGGCTGGAGGTGAGCCTTCCGCTGCCCGGCGTGGTCAGGAACTTGGGGACGTGGCGCCGCTGGGAGGACCCGCACCCTCCAGCGGCGGGCCGGTGTCTTGCCAGGACCAACAACACCTGGGCCACCTGTGGGAACGGTAGGATTGGAGGTGTAGGCTCAGGGAGGTCCGCTCGCATGCCCAAGGCGCAGCGGTCGCTTAGCGCCCCCGTCTGGCCTTCCAGTGTGCTTGGATCGATGATGAATGCCACAAAATCATTCCTTGGAAAGCTGAACAAAATGAGTGAGAACTCTCTACCGTCGTTCTCATCGGGTCTGAGGTCCGGCACGTTGGGTCACGCAGGTGCCAAGGGAGCCGGCCCTCAGGCCTGGCCTCCCGATGGCGTGCCTCTGCATCCCTTGGTCAGGGTCGCAGGCTCTCCCCGCTTCCCGTCTTCGCTTCGGCAGTGGGGGACCCACAGGGAGATAGATTTCCCGCTGGGCAAGTCCTAGAGAATCCCCGCGCCCAGGAAGCCGGGTGGCGCTTGGGGGCCAAGCCAGTCCCCTCTTCTTCTCCCCTCCCGCCCTCCCCCGCGGTCCCAGAGAGCCAGAGGGATGCGGGGGGTGGGGTGGGCTGAGAGGCCCAGGCCGTGTGTGCACCGACCCGAGGGAGGCCTGACGTGCCCGGTCCCTTACTCACGCTTGCCGTGGGGTGGGTGCCCTCTTCTCAGGGACGCTTCGCCCGGGAAAGGAATGCCCGCCCTGGGGCCGGCAACCACAGCGGCCCTGTTTGGCCAGGTCCCGGGCGTGGAAGGCGCACGAGGCAGGCAGTGGAGGCAGTGCCCCACGCCTTCCCACCGCCAAGGAAGAGGGTAGGCCTTGCAGCCCCGTGCAGACTGGGTTCTCCCGGGGCACTCTGGTGCCCCGAGGACTCCCGGCCGGCCGCAGGGTCCCTGAGGTGTCAGGCCCCTCTCGTCCCCTACCACGCCCCCGCCAGTCCTCCGCCCCCCACCCCCACCCCCACGCCACAGCAGGAGGCCCTGCCCTTTCCTGAGTGGCCAGGCACTGCTTTCACCTGAACGCCCATGAGCTTGGACGTCCTCCGGCAGGACCCCTGGGGAGCCAAGAGTGCGTGGGCAGGGGGGGAGTGGTTCCAGGAGGAACCTTCCTGGGCAAAGGCGTGGCGGAGGCCAGGGAGTGAAAACTCCTCTCCCGGGGTCTCCTGATGACCCCGGCCAGGCATCCAGGGTCTGGGGGGCGCAGGCGTTGCCCTGCCTGCAGAGGGATGTGAACCCCGAGGCTCTGCCTTCCTGGGTTGCACTGCTGTCCGTCCTTTGCGCCCTGGTGGTCAAGCGGCCGCCAGGCCAGTTGCCTCCGGGCGGCGCCACCGGCCCCTGCCCCCTGTGCCAGGGAACTGGGAGGGCTTGCTGGGGGTGGGGGTTGCCATGGGAAAGAGGTGAGAAGAGGTCAGCCGCCTCCGCGGCCTCATTCCCTTGCTCAAGCTGGTATTCGGTTTGTGTTCTCATCTTGGATGCAGGTTGAGTTGGGAGGCATGGCGTCCGCCTGGCCCCGGAGGGCCTGGTGCCAGAGGCAGGATGCGGGAAGCCTCCCCACCCTCCGCGAGAGCGCCTGGGGCGGCCAGCTCGTGCCGCGCCGCCTGCCGAAGGACTGCCGAGGACGAAGGTACGCCCCGCGTTTGCCAAGGCGGTCAGGACTTGGGTCCAGCGCGGGTCGTGCCAAGACCAGCACCTGTGCGCTGTGGCAGGTGTGAGTCTCGCAGTGGTGATGGGAAGGACGCCTTGTGGCGGAGGCCTCGGGTCAGGGGGCCTCGCTGGCCCGCCCTTGCCGCGGCCAACACCCGCCGCCCCTGTAGCGCCCTGCAATGTGTTGGATCGATGATGATTCCCCTCAAATCATTCCTTGGAAAAGCTGAACAAAATGAGTGAGAACTCCCTACCGTCGTTCTCATCGGGACTGAGGTCCAGCACATAGCTACTTGGGTCACTTGGTGGCTTTGGCAGCAGGCGCGTGTCCCCGGCCCCCGCCCCAACGGGAGCCCCTGCACGCGTGCGTGCCTTTCCCGTTTCAGTGGGAAATCAGCGGGGAGCATTCCCGCGGGCAGAGCCCGAGCCGATCCCTTCCGGCCCCCCAGTTTCTTCCCCGTTCCTCTGGGCAGTCCTTGGGCCCGCGCCCCGTCCTTGCTGGGCAGGCCGCCGCAGGGAACTGTGGGGAGGGAGGAGCGGCTGGCATCCCCCGGGGTGGGGCGGGCGGGGAGGGGGTGGGGTTGCCGAGACCCGGGGAGCGTGGACCCGAGACCCCTGCTCCCCGGTGCCTTTACTCACGCTCGCCTTCCTTTGGCGTGCGATCCTCAGGGACGGTTGGCGTGGGGAGGCAGGCCTTCGTGGGGATGGAAGACAGCAGCGGCCCCCGGCAGGAGGCAGGAGGTCGGGACCCTGAGGGTGCCTTGAGCTTGGAGCTCCTCCCGCGGAAGGCCAAGGCGTAGGGTAAGCCCTCCACTCTGCCAGAGACTGCAGACCCTGGGCGGGCATTCTCTCCCCGGAAGGACTCCCAGCGCCACGGTCCGTGAAACGTCGGGCCAGCACCCTGTCCCGGGCAAGAGGCCGCGTAGCTCCCTCGGTGGCCTGGCATCGCCTTTGCCTGCATGCCCACGAGCTCGCTTCTGGTCCCCCTCGGTGGACTCCTGCAGACCGGGGGAGCGTCCCCGCGCAGGGAATTCCGGGCTGTGGGGACAGGGCGGGAGAGCGTTCCCCGGGGCGGCTGCAGAAAACGAGTGGCCCCTCGCTACCGTCCTAGTCGTCCAGCACACGGGGTCTGTGACGTGGGGCCTCTCGGGACAGGGGCTTCTGCCCGGCTGCGGTCCATACCCGCGCCGCCCCCTCCCCCGTCTTGACGTGGGAAGAAGCTCTCGCCTCCTGCGGGGCTTAGGGGTTCCTACCTCGGACGATGCAGGTCAAGCAGAGCGCCAGGCCCGACCTCCTGGCCGGGGACAGCCCCATTCCGGGTGGCCCGCGGGTCTGGGGGATGAGAAGGCCGGTCTCGGGGCCGGAAGGGCAGGTGCAGGTGGACCCTCCCCCGGGAAGGGGATGCTTCCCTGAGGGCCTCCTTGCTCTCCTCAAGCTGGCGTTGGTGCTCTCCTCTTAGACTGCCACTGAGCTGGGAGGCCTCCTCCACTCCCTTTTGTCTGAAAACGGGCCGGACCTAAGGCAGAAGCCGCGAAGTCCCCGAGAAGGCCTGGTGGGGCAGTGAGCCCGTGCTGTGCTGCGTGCGGTGCCCCTGGAGCCGTGCGGCTGGAGGTGAGCCTTCCGCTGCCCGGCGTGGTCAGGAACTTGGGGACGTGGCGCCGCTGGGAGGACCCGCACCCTCCAGCGGCGGGCCGGTGTCTTGCCAGGACCAACAACACCTGGGCCACCTGTGGGAACGGTAGGATTGGAGGTGTAGGCTCAGGGAGGTCCGCTCGCATGCCCAAGGCGCAGCGGTCGCTTAGCGCCCCCGTCTGGCCTTCCAGTGTGCTTGGATCGATGATGAATGCCACAAAATCATTCCTTGGAAAGCTGAACAAAATGAGTGAGAACTCTCTACCGTCGTTCTCATCGGGTCTGAGGTCCGGCACGTTGGGTCACGCAGGTGCCAAGGGAGCCGGCCCTCAGGCCTGGCCTCCCGATGGCGTGCCTCTGCATCCCTTGGTCAGGGTCGCAGGCTCTCCCCGCTTCCCGTCTTCGCTTCGGCAGTGGGGGACCCACAGGGAGATAGATTTCCCGCTGGGCAAGTCCTAGAGAATCCCCGCGCCCAGGAAGCCGGGTGGCGCTTGGGGGCCAAGCCAGTCCCCTCTTCTTCTCCCCTCCCGCCCTCCCCCGCGGTCCCAGAGAGCCAGAGGGATGCGGGGGGTGGGGTGGGCTGAGAGGCCCAGGCCGTGTGTGCACCGACCCGAGGGAGGCCTGACGTGCCCGGTCCCTTACTCACGCTTGCCGTGGGGTGGGTGCCCTCTTCTCAGGGACGCTTCGCCCGGGAAAGGAATGCCCGCCCTGGGGCCGGCAACCACAGCGGCCCTGTTTGGCCAGGTCCCGGGCGTGGAAGGCGCACGGAGCAGGCAGTGGAGGCAGTGCCCCACGCCTTCCCACCGCCAAGGAAGAGGGTAGGCCTTGCAGCCCCGTGCAGACTGGGTTCTCCCGGGGCACTCTGGTGCCCCGAGGACTCCCGGCCGGCCGCAGGGTCCCTGAGGTGTCAGGCCCCTCTCGTCCCCTACCACGCCCCCGCCAGTCCTCCGCCCCCCACCCCCACCCCCACGCCACAGCAGGAGGCCCTGCCCTTTCCTGAGTGGCCAGGCACTGCTTTCACCTGAACGCCCATGAGCTTGGACGTCCTCCGGCAGGACCCCTGGGGAGCCAAGAGTGCGTGGGCAGGGGGGGAGTGGTTCCAGGAGGAACCTTCCTGGGCAAAGGCGTGGCGGAGGCCAGGGAGTGAAAACTCCTCTCCCGGGGTCTCCTGATGACCCCGCCCAGGCATCCAGGGTCTGGGGGGCGCAGGCGTTGCCCTGCCTGCAGAGGGATGTGAACCCCGAGGCTCTGCCTTCCTGGGTTGCACTGCTGTCCGTCCTTTGCGCCCTGGTGGTCAAGCGGCCGCCAGGCCAGTTGCCTCCGGGCGGCGCCACCGGCCCCTGCCCCCTGTGCCAGGGAACTGGGAGGGCTTGCTGGGGGTGGGGGTTGCCATGGGAAAGAGGTGAGAAGAGGTCAGCCGCCTCCGCGGCCTCATTCCCTTGCTCAAGCTGGTATTCGGTTTGTGTTCTCATCTTGGATGCAGGTTGAGTTGGGAGGCATGGCGTCCGCCTGGCCCCGGAGGGCCTGGTGCCAGAGGCAGGATGCGGGAAGCCTCCCCACCCTCCGCGAGAGCGCCTGGGGCGGCCAGCTCGTGCCGCGCCGCCTGCCGAAGGACTGCCGAGGACGAAGGTACGCCCCGCGTTTGCCAAGGCGGTCAGGACTTGGGTCCAGCGCGGGTCGTGCCAAGACCAGCACCTGTGCGCTGTGGCAGGTGTGAGTCTCGCAGTGGTGATGGGAAGGACGCCTTGTGGCGGAGGCCTCGGGTCAGGGGGCCTCGCTGGCCCGCCCTTGCCGCGGCCAACACCCGCCGCCCCTGTAGCGCCCTGCAATGTGTTGGATCGATGATGATTCCCCTCAAATCATTCCTTGGAAAAGCTGAACAAAATGAGTGAGAACTCCCTACCGTCGTTCTCATCGGGACTGAGGTCCAGCACATAGCTACTTGGGTCACTTGGTGGCTTTGGCAGCAGGCGCGTGTCCCCGGCCCCCGCCCCAACGGGAGCCCCTGCACGCGTGCGTGCCTTTCCCGTTTCAGTGGGAAATCAGCGGGGAGCATTCCCGCGGGCAGAGCCCGAGCCGATCCCTTCCGGCCCCCCAGTTTCTTCCCCGTTCCTCTGGGCAGTCCTTGGGCCCGCGCCCCGTCCTTGCTGGGCAGGCCGCCGCAGGGAACTGTGGGGAGGGAGGAGCGGCTGGCATCCCCCGGGTGGGGCGGGCGGGGAGGGGGTGGGGTTGCCGAGACCCGGGGAGCGTGGACCCGAGACCCCTGCTCCCCGGTGCCTTTACTCACGCTCGCCTTCCTTTGGCGTGCGATCCTCAGGGACGGTTGGCGTGGGGAGGCAGGCCTTCGTGGGGATGGAAGACAGCAGCGGCCCCCGGCAGGAGGCAGGAGGTCGGGACCCTGAGGGTGCCTTGAGCTTGGAGCTCCTCCCGCGGAAGGCCAAGGCGTAGGGTAAGCCCTCCACTCTGCCAGAGACTGCAGACCCTGGGCGGGCATTCTCTCCCCGGAGGACTCCCAGCGCCACGGTCCGTGAAACGTCGGGCCAGCACCCTGTCCCGGGCAAGAGGCCGCGTAGCTCCCTCGGTGGCCTGGCATCGCCTTTGCCTGCATGCCCACGAGCTCGCTTCTGGTCCCCCTCGGTGGACTCCTGCAGACCGGGGGAGCGTCCCCGCGCAGGGAATTCCGGGCTGTGGGGACAGGGCGGGAGAGCGTTCCCCGGGGCGGCTGCAGAAAACGAGTGGCCCCTCGCTACCGTCCTAGTCGTCCAGCACACGGGGTCTGTGACGTGGGGCCTCTCGGGACAGGGGCTTCTGCCCGGCTGCGGTCCATACCCGCGCCCCCCCCTCCCCCGTCTTGACGTGGGAAGAAGCTCTCGCCTCCTGCGGGGCTTAGGGGTTCCTACCTCGGACGATGCAGGTCAAGCAGAGCGCCAGGCCGACCTCCTGGCCGGGGACAGCCCCATTCCGGGTGGCCCGCGGGTCTGGGGATGAGAGAAGGCCGGTCTCGGGCCGGAAGGGCAGGTGCAGTGTGACCCTCCCCCGGGAAGGGGATGCTTCCCTGAGGGCCTCCTGCTCTCCTCAAGCTGGCGTTGGTGCTCTCCTCTTAGACTGCCACTGAGCTGGGAGGCCTCCTCCACTCCTTTGTCTGAAAACGGGCCGACCTAAGGCAGAAGCCGCGAAGTCCCCGCGAAGGCCTGGTGGGGCAGTGAGCCCGTGCTGTGTGCGTGGGCGTGCCCCATGAGCGTGCGGCTGGAGGTGAGCCTTCCGCTGCCCGCGTGGCAGGAACTTGGGGACGTGGCGCGCTGGGAGGACCCGCACCCTCCAGCGGCGGGCCGGTGTCTTGCCAGGACCAACAACACCTGGGCCACCTGTGGGAACGGTAGGATTGGAGGTGTAGGCTCAGGGAGGTCCACTCGCATGCCCAAGGCGCAGCGGTCGCTTAGCGCCCCCCGTCTGGCTTCCAGTGTGCTTGGGATCGATGATGAATGCCACAAAATCATTCCTTGGAAAGCTGAACAAAATGAGTGAGAACTCTCTACGTCGTTCTCATCGGGTTCTGAGGTCCGGCACTTGGTGGTCACGCAGGTGCCAAGGGAGCGGCCCTCAGGCCTGGCCTCCCGATTGCTGCCTCTGCGCATCCCTTGGTCAGGGTCGGGGCTCTCCCGCTTCCCGTCATCGCTTCGCCAGTGGGGGACCCACAGGGAGATAGATTTCCCGCTGGGCAAGTCCTAGAGAATCCCCGCGCCCAGGAAGCCGGGTGGCGCTTGGGGGCCAAGCCAGTCCCCTCTTCTTCTCCCCTCCCGCCCTCCCCCGCGGTCCCAGAGAGCCAGAGGGATGCGGGGGGTGGGGTGGGCTGAGAGGCCCAGGCCGTGTGTGCACCGACCCGAGGGAGGCCTGACGTGCCCGGTCCCTTACTCACGCTTGCCGTGGGGTGGGTGCCCTCTTCTCAGGGACGCTTCGCCCGGGAAAGAGAATGCCCGCCCTGGGGCCGGCAACCACAGCGGCCCTGTTTGGCCAGGTCCCGGGCGTGGAAGGCGCACGGAGCAGGCAGTGGAGGCAGTGCCCCACGCCTTCCCACCGCCAAGGAAGAGGGTAGGCCTTGCAGCCCCGTGCAGACTGGGTTCTCCCGGGGCACTCTGGTGCCCCGAGGACTCCCGGCCGGCCGCAGGGTCCCTGAGGTGTCAGGCCCCTCTCGTCCCCTACCACGCCCCCGCCAGTCCTCCGCCCCCCACCCCCACCCCCACGCCACAGCAGGAGGCCCTGCCCTTTCTCTAGTGGCCAGGCACTGCTTTTCACCTGAACGCCCAGAGCTTGGACGTCCTCCGGCAGGACCCCTGGGGAGCCAAGAGTGCGTGGGCAGGGGGGAGTGGTTCCAGGAGGAACCTTCCTGGGCAAAGGCGTGGCGGAGGCCAGGGAGTGAAAACTCCTCTCCCGGGGTCTCCTGATGACCCCGCCCAGGCATCCAGGGTCTGGGGGGCGCAGGCGTTGCCCTGCCTGCAGAGGGATGTGAACCCCGAGGCTCTGCCTTCCTGGGTTGCACTGCTGTCCGTCCTTTCGGCACTGGAGCTCAAGCGGCCGCCAGGCCAGTTGCCTCCTTGCCTCCGGGCGGCGCCACCGGCCCCTGCCATCTGTGCCAGGGAACTGGGAGGGCTTGCTGGGGGTGGGGGTTGCCATGGGAAAGAGGTGAGAAGAGGTCAGCCGCCTCCGCGGCCTCATTCCCTTGCTCAAGCGTATTCGGTTTGTGTCTCATCTTGGATGCAGGTTGAGTTGGGAGGCATGGCGTCCGCCTGGCCCCGGAGGGCCTGGTGCCAGAGGCAGGATGCTGGGGGAAGCCTCCCCACCCTCCGCGAGAGCGCCTGGGGCGGCCAGCTCGTGCCGCGCCGCCTGCCGAAGGACTGCCGAGGACGAAGGTACGCCCCGCGTTTGCCAAGGCGGTCAGGACTTGGGTCCAGCGCGGGTCGTGCCAAGACCAGCACCTGTGCGCTGTGGCAGGTGTGAGTCTCGCAGTGGGTGGGAAGACGCCTTGTGGCGAGGCCTCGGGTCAGGGGCCTCGCGGCCCCGCCCTTCGCCCGGCCAACACCCGCCGCCCCTGTAGCGCCCTGCAATGTGTTGGATCGATGATGATTCCCCTCAAATCATTCCTTGGAAAAGCTGAACAAAATGAGTGAGAACTCCCTACCGTCGTTCTCATCGGGACTGAGGTCCAGCACATAGCTACTTGGGTCACTTGGTGGCCTTGGCAGCAGGCGCGTGTCCCCGGCCCCCGCCCCAACGGGAGCCCCTGCACGCGTGCGTGCCTTTCCCGTTTCAGTGGGAAATCAGCGGGGAGCATGTCCGCGGGCAGAGCCGAGCCGATCCCTTTCGGCCCCCCCAGTTTCTTCCCCGTTCCTCTGGCAGTCCTTGGGCCCGCGCCCCCGTCCTTGCTGGGCAGGCCGCCGCAGGGAACTGTGGGGAGGGAGGAGCGGCTGGCATCCCCCGGGGTGGGGCGGGCGGGGAGGGGGTGGGGTTGCCGAGACCCGGGGAGCGTGGACCCGAGACCCCTGCTCCCCGGTGCCTTTACTCACGCTCGCCTTCCTTTGGCGTGCGATCCTCAGGGACGGTTGGCGTGGGGAGGCAGGCCTTCGTGGGGATGGAAGACAGCAGCGGCCCCCGGCAGGAGGCAGGAGGTCGGGACCCTGAGGGTGCCTTGAGCTTGGAGCTCCTCCCGCGGAAGGCCAAGGCGTAGGGTAAGCCCTCCACTCTGCCAGAGACTGCAGACCCTGGGCGGGCATTCTCTCCCCGGGAGGACTCCCAGCGCCACGGTCCGTGAAACGTCGGGCCAGCACCCTGTCCCGGGCAAGAGGCCGCGTAGCTCCCTCGGTGGCCTGGCATCGCCTTTGCCTGCATGCCCACGAGCTCGCTTTGGTCCCCCTCGGTGTGACTCTGCGGACCGGGGGAGCGTCCCCGCGCAGGGAATTCCGGGCTGTGGGGGACAGGGCGGGAGAGCGTTCCCCGGGGCGGGCCTGCAGAAAACGAGTGGCCCTCGCTACAGTCCTAGTCGTCAGCACACGGGGTCTGTGACGTGGGGCCTCTCGGACAGGGTTCTCCCGGCCTGGGTCCATACCCGCGCCGCCCCCTCCCCCGTCTTGACGTGGGAAGAAGCTCTCGCCTCCTGCTGGGGCTTAGGGGTTCCTACCTCGGTCGTGCAGCGTCAAGCAGAGCGCCAGGCCGACCTCCTGGCCGGGGACAGCCCCATTCGCGGTGGCCCGCGGGTCTGGGGGATGAGGAGGCCGGTCTCGGGGCCGGAAGGGCAGGTGCAGGTGGACCCTCCCCGGGAAGGGGCATGCTTCCTGAGGGCCTCCTTGCTCTCCTCAAGCTGGGTTGGTGTCTCCTCTTAGACTGCAACTGAGCTGGGAGGCCCCTCCACTCCCTTTGTCTGAAAACCGGGCCGGACCTAAGGCAGAAGCCGAGAAGTCCCGGAAGGCCTGGTGGGGCAGTGAGCCCGTGCTGTGCTGCGTGCGGTGCCCCTGGAGCCGTGCGGCATGGAGTGAGCCTCGCGCTGCCGGCGGGTGGTCAGGACTGGGGACGTGGCGCCGCTGGGAGGACCCGCACCCTCCAGCGCGGGCCGGTGTCTTGCCAGGACCAACAACACCTGGGCCACCGTGGGACGGTAGGTTGGAGGTGTAGGCTCAGGGAGATCCGCTCGCATGCCCAAGCGCAGCGGTCGCTAGCGCCCCCGTCTGGCCTTCCAGTGTGCTTGGATCGATGATGAATGCCACATCATTCCTTGGAAAGCTGAACAAAATGAGTGAGAACTCTCTCCCGTCGGTTCTCATCGGGTCTGAGGTCCGGCACGTTGGGTCACGCAGGTGGCCAAGGGGCCGGCCCTCAGGCTGGCCTCCCGATGGCTGCCTCTGCAATCCCTTGGTCAGGGTCGGAGGCTCCTCCCGCTTCCCGTCATCGCTTCGGCAGTGGGGGACCCACAGGAGATAGATTTCCCGCTGGGCAAGTCCTAGAGAATCCCCGCGCCCAGGAAGCCGGGTGGCGCTTGGGGGCCAAGCCAGTCCCCTCTTCTTCTCCCCTCCCGCCCTCCCCCGCGGTCCCAGAGAGCCAGAGGGATGCGGGGGGTGGGGTGGGCTGAGAGGCCCAGGCCGTGTGTGCACCGACCCGAGGGAGGCCTGACGTGCCCGGTCCCTTACTCACGCTTGCCGTGGGGTGGGTGCCCTCTTCTCAGGGACGCTTCGCCCGGGAAAGGAATGCCCGCCCTGGGGCCGGCAACCACAGCGGCCCTGTTTGGCCAGGTCCCGGGCGTGGAAGGCGCACGGAGCAGGCAGTGGAGGCAGTGCCCCAACGCCTTCCCACCGCCAAGGAGAGGGTAGGCCTTTGCCAGCCCCGTGGCAGCTGGGTTCTCCCGGGGCACTCTGGTGCCCCGAGGACTCCCGGCCGGCCGCAGGGGTCCCTGAGGTGTCAGGCCCCTCTCGTCCCCTACCCCCCCCGCACAAGTCCTCCGCCCCCCACCACCCACCACGCCACAGCAGGAGGCCCTGCCCTTTCCTGAGTGGCCAGGCACTGCTTTCACCTGAACGCCCATGAGCGGACGTCCTCCGCAGGACCCCTGGGGAGCCAAGAGTGCGTGGGCGGGGGGCGCAGTGGTTCCAGGAGGAAACTCCTGGGCAAAGGCGTGGCGGAGGCCAGGGAGTGAAAACTCCTCTCCCGGGGTCTCCTGTGACCCCGCCCAGGCATCCAGGGGTCTGGGGGGCGGCAGGCGTTGCCCTGCCTGCAGGGGATGTGACCCCGAGGCTCTGCCTTCCGGGGTTGCACTGCTGTCCGTCCTTTGCGCCCTGGTGGGTCAAGCGGCCGCCAGGCCAGTTGCCTCCGGGCGGCGCACCGGCCCCTGCCCCCTGTGGCCAGGGAACTGGGGGGCTTGCTGGGGGTGGGGGTTGCCATGGGAAAGAGGTGAGAAGAGGTCAGCCGCCTCCGCGGCCTCATTCCCTTGCTCAAGCTGGTATTCGGTTTGTGTTCTCATCTTGGATGCAGGTTGAGTTGGGAGGCATGGCGTCCGCCTGGCCCCGGAGGGCCTGGTGCCAGAGGCAGGATGCGGGAAGCCTCCCCACCCTCCGCGAGAGCGCCTGGGGCGGCCAGCTCGTGCCGCGCCGCCTGCCGAAGGACTGCCGAGGACGAAGGTACGCCCCGCGTTTGCCAAGGCGGTCAGGACTTGGGTCCAGCGCGGGTCGTGCCAAGACCAGCACCTGTGCGCTGTGGCAGGTGTGAGTCTCGCAGTGGTGATGGGAAAGGACGCCTTGTGGCGAGGAGGCCTCGCGGTCAGGGGGCCTCGCTGGCCCCCCCTTGCCCGCGGCCAACACCCGCCGCCCCTGTAGCGCCCTGCAATGTGTTGGATCGATGATGATTCCCCTCAAATCATTCCTTGGAAAAGCTGAACAAAATGAGTGAGAACTCCCTACCGTCGTTCTCATCGGGACTGAGGTCCAGCACATAGCTACTTGGGTCACTTGGTGGCTTTGGCAGCAGGCGCGTGTCCCCGGCCCCCGCCCCAACGGGAGCCCCTGCACGCGTGCGTGCCTTTCCCGTTTCAGTGGGAAATCAGCGGGGAGCATTCCCGCGGGCAGACCCGAAGCCGATCCCTTCCGGCCCCCCAGTTTCTTCCCCGTTCCTCTGGGCAGTCCTTGGGCCCGCGCCCCGTCCTTGCTGGGCAGGCCGCCGCAGGGAACTGTGGGGAGGGAGGAGCGGCTGGCATCCCCCGGGGTGGGGCGGGCGGGGAGGGGGTGGGGTTGCCGAGACCCGGGGAGCGTGGACCCGAGACCCCTGCTCCCCGGTGCCTTTACTCACGCTCGCCTTCCTTTGGCGTGCGATCCTCAGGGACGGTTGGCGTGGGGAGGCAGGCCTTCGTGGGGATGGAAGACAGCAGCGGCCCCCGGCAGGAGGCAGGAGGTCGGGACCCTGAGGGTGCCTTGAGCTTGGAGCTCCTCCCGCGGAAGGCCAAGGCGTAGGGTAAGCCCTCCACTCTGCCAGAGACTGCAGACCCTGGGCGGGCATTCTCTCCCCGGGAGGACTCCCAGCGCCACGGTCCGTGAAACGTCGGGCCAGCACCCTGTCCCGGGCAAGAGGCCGCGTAGCTCCCTCGGTGGCCTGGCATCGCCTTTGCCTGCATGCCCACGAGCTCGCTTCTGGTCCCCCTCGGTGGACTCCTGCGGACCGGGGGAGCGTCCCCGCGCAGGGAATCCGGTGTGGGGGACAGTGGCGGAGAGAGCGTTCCCCGGGCGCTGCAGAAACGAGTGGCCCCTCGCTACCGTCCTAGTCGTCCAGCACACGGGGTCTGTGACGTGGGCTCTCGGGACAGGGGCTTCTGCCCGGCTGCGGTCCATACCCGCCGCCCCCCCTCCCCCGTCTTGACGTGGGAAGAAGCTCTCGCCTCCTGCGGGGCTTAGGGGTTCCTACCTCGGACGATGCAGGTCAAGCAGAGCGCCAGGCCCGACCTCCTGGCCGGGGACAGCCCCATTCCGGGTGGCCGCGGGTCTGGGGGCATGAGAAGGCCGGTCTCGGGGCCGAAGGGCAGGTGCAGGGACCTCCCCCGGGAAGGGGATGCTTCCCTGAGGGCCTCTTGCCTCCTCAAGCTGGCGTTGGTGCTCTTCTTAGACGGCCACTGAGCTGGGAGGCCTCCTCACTCCCTTTTGTCTGAAACGGGCCGGACTAAGGCAGAAGCCGCGAAAGTCCCCAGGAGAAGGCCTGGTGGGCAGATGAGCCCGTGCTGTGCTGCGTGGGGTGCCCCTGGAGCCCGTGCGGCTGGAGGTGAGCCTTCCTGCCCGGCGTGTCAGGAACTTGGGGACAGCATGCCGTCGCTCGGGAGCGCACCCCCGGCCCTTTTGCTGGGCCCGCTTTTGCGCTTCCGATATCCCCTTAGCAGTTCCTCCTCTGTTCTCGGCCCTCCCTTTTCCCCATCCTAATCCCCCCTCCTCTTCCCTTTCCTTCCGTTGTGCTTCCTTCGGCCCTTCTCCCTCTCTTTTAGTGTCTTTACCGCTTTCCCCCGCGTCTCGCTATTTTGCCCATCATTCCCCTTCTCCTTCCCTCTCCCTGCCCTTCTTGCGCTCTTCCGTCCTGCTCCCCATACCCTATTATACTTAACGCCTTATTTGTTCCTTCGGCTTATTTTTACTCTCGTTCTTTGCTTATTGGTTCCTTTCGCTCGCTATTGTCTCCCCAGCCCCTGCCCCTTTTTTTTTATCCCCGCGCCGCCGCGTTTTTTTTTTTTTTTTTCCGCCTGGGGCTCTCCCCCCCTTTTCTTTTTCTCCATTTTGGGGCCGGTACACCCGATCAACGCTGTGCCCCGCGCCCCACCTGCCCGCAATGCCGGCCTCCAGCTCCCCTTCCAACCCTGCGCGGAGACATTGGCCCGGTGGTTCCCGCACGGCTCAGGGTCACTCCCCTCCTTTGGCGCGTTCCATGCGCCGTGAATTTGGTCCCTTTGGGACCTGGCCTTCCCCGCCCCTTTGCACATGTATTTTCTCACTCGCCCTCCTTTTCGCCCCTTCCTGCTCCTTCCCTCCGGCAGGTTACCCACACCCTTTCTGGATTAGCCAATCCCTACATACTTTCTGCCGCCGCCCCATATCCCCCCACTGTCCCCTCTCTGTACTCATTTCAGCACATCCCGCCCACCACCAGAACCTCTGTTCCTCCCGCCGGCCACGCGGAAGAAGAGACCAGAGGGCCTCGAGGTCCGGGACAATCAGAGGGCCTAACTAGGCGGTCTTGTAGCTCCTCTCTGGCAATGCAAAAATTCAACATCCATCAATAACAAGGAGAAGTAAAAATGAAAAGAGGAAGACAAATAAGGATATAAGAAGCCCAACGGGTCACAGCACAAGGGTTGGCTACTTATTTCTGGTAAATCATATGTTGTTCAAATTAATTGAGTCACACCTACTACTGTGGTCCACTCTATAGTGGTCTATCAAGACAAATGTATTCTTGGCCCATTTGGGAGGTGTGATGAGAAAGGGTCCGATTTTCACCTTATGAGTATAGACCTTGTGAGGGAATTCAAAATGTTGAGAGTTAGACATTGCAGATGCCTTTTTTGCCTTATGATTTCATAATGCATCCACTAAGTCTCCAATAGGGTTAGTAAATTTGCCGTCCCTCAATGGTTTGTAGCTGAAAGAAATGCCCCATTTTATGATAACATTTCCACATGTTAATACCCAGAGGGGTGATATGGGGGATAACCTGAATTATGTTTTATCTCCTATCCAAGGCTGGAAGGATTGGGTAGGGGGCTAAAATCTTTGTTTCCCAAGGCAAAAAAGACTTGGATTTGGGAGCTGCGAACCCACATAGAATGACTTTTAGGTGTGGTGACACCGAAGCGTGTCCCTGGAAGCAGAGCCTAGGAAACTACATAGGAAGGAAATAAGCAAGTTAGAACATAAATGGTTACTACCAAGGTAACCCTGGCCCTCCACAAGTAACAACACATTCTTGCTTCTGCACTGTGTGCATGTGCATGAAGCACACACAACAACAAAACACACACACACCAACACACACACCACACACGCATCTACCAAAAAACCTTAACATTCCTATGTGCCAATACAACCTATTATTCTTAGCAAAGGAAAATGAATAAATAATAATTTCATACAGAGGTTTTATTAAAAACTTTCATTAAGTTTTCTTTAATGTAATGTCTGTAATTTTTTAATGGGGTGAGTTAATAAAGAAAATGCTCACCAAATGATAAGCAGAAAATGAAGTAATAGGATAAAATAATAATATCTTCTCTGGTTTCCTTCTTTGGTGATCCATTAGCACAATATCAACTAAGAAATATAGTTCCTGCCTCACAGGACACATGTTGGGAAGAATTAAGTTGGGAATATTTATGAAATTGCCCTCGTATTAATGAGATCAGTTGTGGTGTCTTAGTAATGTCTCTTATATTGCAACCTGTAAAAATTTATGAAAAAAACCAAGACTGCATGTTAGATATTTGAAGTGCTGGTTATGTGGTATACCAGATCCAGTGTGACCGCAAACCACTGAACAATGCCTTTAAAAGGAATTTTTCCATTACATGCTTTCCTTGTGCTGAAAAACCCACAGAGTTTAGTTCCTATGACCTCATAAAGTTTTCCAGTCAAGGGAATATCTCCTGCATTGATGTTTTGCACTGACATGTAAGGAATGTGTTTAGGGTGAAGACATTAAAACATCATTCTTTGGAATATAACATAACCTTCGAAACATTTATGAATTATCATGTTACATATCCAGCTGCCTAAATGATTTTACTTGTTGAAGAAAGAGTTATGGAGGTCATGAAAGGCCACTGAATAAACTTCATTATATAAATTGATGACAATCATGTTCATGGTCCCTTCAAATCTGCACTCTAATAACCACTCCAATGTGGTGTTGGATGAACATTAACATTGGGCCGTATTGTAAGGTGTTCCAGACCACAAAACAGTCCTATCCCTCCCTCCACAGTCTCCCAAGCACAACTATTTTTTACCCTATAATTGGGAGTTCCATTTTTCTTGAATCACATGTTTTCAACTGGAAGTCTCCCAGGTGGGCGCAAGGTGAAAGTACCTGGAAGAGTCCAGGGTGAACCCTCTCTTTCTTGTGGAGATGTCCTACACACTGTCTTAGTGACCACAGATTTCTCTGCCTCTCCAAGTAATCTCACCTTCTAAAGCTCACTTCGGAGTTCATTTCTTCAAAATGAAAATGAATCAGAATGTGATTGTAGATATATCTTTGCTTTTCCTTATATACTCCTTGTTAGCGGTGATCAAATTCGCAAAACACCCAATCAAGCATGCCATTCATAGTTCCCCCGTGCTTGCCCCAAGGTATGAAAGAAACTCAACAACCTTGTACACTTGGAGATGAGCAAGCGCCTACCCAGGTCCAGGTGAATGAAGCATCAGGGAGATCACATGAAGCCAGAGATGGTGATCCTTGGAAGCCATCGGATACAGATAATAAACGGTCACTTCTCACGCAGGATAGGATGAAGAAATGTCCAAGGAAAAATCTGTAGAAATATAGAGAAAGCTCATTCTACATCTGATACAAACAGGCCGAAATAAGGCCAAAGGATCACTATGTTAACCCCAGTTTCAAAAGTATACTTACATCCTCCACTAACTAGATTATTACTGAAATATCTCATATGACAACAAAATGTGCAAATGCATGTTAAGCAAAGAAAAGTTAATGGCCCATCAAGACTACTTTCTTTTGTGATCATTAGAACACATAGCATAACCCAAGGTCCTGTTCAAACGTAGGCTTCTGACAGTGGCTAAGAATGCGCATTTTTTTCATCAGGGGCCTCACGTGGAATTAAGAAGAGCTACAGGAGTGTTGCTGCTCTAGCAGATGTTGGACATGGGTTTGTCTTGTACAGTAGTATGCTACATGTTTTCTCTTCTTACATGCAGTCTGGTGGAAGAATCAGTTCAAAGTGTTACCAACAAATTATATCATATGGCCGAAATGTTTTTGTGATTCCCAATGGTCTCCACGTACTGTCAATGCCAAAGACAACATGGGTCCAAATCTTCGGGCTCTGTTGCTTTTCACTCCTGGCCACCAACACTCAATACCTGGCTCACTTCAAAGAGGGCCAATTCGGAAATAAAGTGTGGAAGATTCTGCCTGTGGCACTGAACATATTGCACCCTAATAATAGGAATGCCTTGCACACAATACGTTGTATTTTCTCCTAAAGTTCTACATGCTCCCACTCACCCCGTGTGAGATGGGTACTAGCGTGTGAACCTTTTGGGCACTACTAAGTATGGTAGAATCATAGGAGACTAAATACATAAGTGGAGATTGGTGTGTGTCAGTGTGAGATCTGTATAAAAGTTGCATTATTACGTTTTTTAATTATTGGACACCAAAAGGAAGGCAAACGGGATGGGGCCAGCAGACAAACTGAACAGTATGCCCGCTCACCCTCCCTTCCCGCCATCTCCCCCCCACCCCCCTGGAACCTACCCCTAGTTCCCTCTTCCTTCCCCATCCCACGTGCCCCCCCAATCCCAGAGCATCGTTTAATGTGTCACAAACTTCCCTCGGGTCTCCTCGCTGATAGGTGATAAGGACCCAGGGGCTTTCCTAGAACCTTTTCTATGTCCACTTACGTTAGGAACACTATGTGGTATATCCCTAGCTCTCAAGGATCCTAGTGCCTTTAGTCCATGCTAGACTTTGGGGGTCAATAATGTGTTGGTCATTGCACGGTCATAATATAGTCCTATTATAATTGCTTTGGCTCAACTTGTGTGTAGTATCTTGCATATCTTGCTTCCTCCCATCGTTAGTGTTCTTACAGTCTTACCGCCCTTTTCCAAATTTCCCTGAGCTTCAGGATGGGGAGAGATTAGGCTGCCTACTTCCAGGTGGTTGATATAGAGTCCTGATGTTCTGAATTATGGTTTTGTTGTTTTTTGTTTCAGTTTTGCTCCTGCAATGCCCTTGACTCCATCCTAATGGGTATTGGATGTCACCCCCTGACCAGAGATAAAAAAACTGTTAAATTAGAGTCTTATTAAGAGATATTCAAATAGATGGAATAAAGTAGGAGACCGCTGTGGGAGGGCATCCCCATTGAAAATGGTTACTTTTTCTATCAAGACCTATATGCCCTCCCCTTTGGTGAGATCATACCTCATCAATTGCAATGACAAGGAGGAAAGTCTGGAACTTAACCTATGTCTCATTACTTACTAGTCCTGTGATAGTGGCCATTTTCTCTGCTGTAACATGTATCCCCTCTTCCTTGTCTCTGGTGGGGCCCTCCTTCCCCATCCTCCTGTTTAAATCTTTGCAATACTGAGGATACAGAATTTTTCTATGAGTGTCTCTAAGTGGATTTGATACTAGGATCCACCTTTTAGGGAGTACTAGCATTTAATTTTCTGTGTCTGGGATACTTAACTCAATATAATTTTCTAATCCATCCATTCTAGCAAATTGCATTAATTCATCATTTGAGTAGTATCCGTTATAATGTACCACATTTTCCTTATCCACTCATCAACTGTGTGGCATTTGGTTTGATCATGACTTTGTTTGCTATTGTAACAGTGCTGCTATAACAAGGTCATGCTTGTGATATGAGGTGAATTTTTGCTGTGTGGGGGTTATTCCCAAAAGTAAGCAGGTGTCATATGGCATTTCAATTTTAACTACTTTAAGAACCCAGAGGCTTGCCAGAGTGGTTGTATAACCCTGCATCCCACACAAGGTAGGAGAGTTCCCTCTCCCACATCCTCTCCAGCTTGTTGTTTTTTTTATTGTGGTTTTTGCCATCCTGACCGGGGTGAGATGATATCCAGGAAGTTTTGATTTGTATTTCCCTGATGGCTAAGGATGTGGAGCATTTTTTTAAGATATTGTTAGACATTTAATTTGCTGATAAAGTTTCTTTTAAGTTCCAAGCCCATTTTTTAATTGGGACATTTGTTTCTTGGTTTAGTTTCTAAGTTCTTTGTGCACTCATAATAGACGCTCTATCAAATGTGGTTAGTGAAGATTTTTCCCCATTCGTGGGTTTGCCTTTGTGCTGTTTACAATCTCTTTATCTGAACAGAAGCTCTTAATTTCACATGATCCCACGTTGTGGTTGTGGTTGTAGGGACTGTGCTATGATTTCTTTAAAACCGTTGGCCTAGCCATCAGCTAGGGAGATCCCTACCTTCTCACTAGGGGTTTTATAAGTCTTCTGGCCTTATTATCTTATCATGAGTCCTTGATCCATTGGAATTAATCTTGTTCATGGTACAAGTACGGTCCAGTTTTAATCTTTGCATGTGGATATCCAGTTTTGCCAGCACCATTTGTTGAAGATGCTGTTCTTTTTCCATTGGATTTTGGGCCCCTTTGTCAAAGATCCAATGGCATTTTTGTGTGGGCTTATATCGGGTCTTCAACCCTTACCATTGATCGTGTGTTATTTTGGAGCCAAACCAGGCTTTTTTACAACTATGGATTTGTATATAAGACTAAGGTTTGGATGGTTACCTCCAGCAGTGTTTTTGTTACCAGGATTGTTTTTGCTATCTGGGTCTTTGTGCCTCCATATGAATTTTGAGATTGTTTGTGTCAACTTCTTAAAGATATAGCTTTAGGATTTTAATTGGTATGCAGGAATTGTATAATTGCCTTTGGTAGGATGGTCATTTTTATGATTATTCTGCCAATCAGGAACATGGGAGGTCTTTCCACTCTGGGTGTCTTCTGCAATTTCTTCTTTAAGGTTTTAAAGTTTTCATTGTATGGTCTGTTACTCCTTGGTTAGGTTTTGATCAGGTTTTCATTTTTAGGGGCTATAGTAAATGGGATTGTTTTCTCAGGGCTTTTTACTTTTTTCATCTGGGCATATAGGAAGGCAACTGATTTTTGTACATTTATTTTGTATCCTGCCACCTGCTGACTCTCTTAGTTTTCCAAGAGCTTCCTGGTAGATTTTGGGATCACTCAGGTATAAGACCATGTCATCGCAAATAGAAAACTTGACTTCTCCTTGCCATTTTGAATCCCTTTTATTCCCTTTCTTGTCTTAGGCTTCAGCTAAGACTTCAAGTACAATATTAATAGAAGTGTGAGAGTGGGCAGCCTTGTCTAGTTCTTATCAAGCTGGAATGCTTCAGTTTTTCCCCATGAGTAGATCCTTGCTGTGGTTGTTTAACACTTTATTTATTGATAAAGATCCTTCCATTCCAACCTGTCTCTAGAGTTTTGATCAACAAGGGCTGTTGGATTTTTAAAACTTTTTCTGCATATTCGAGAGTATCATGTGGTTGAACTTTGGACGGTTTATATGGTGAATTACATTTGTATATTTGCATATGTTGAACCAACCTTGTGTGCCAATAAAGCCTACTTGATCCCGTGAGTGATCGTTTTGATAGTTTTTAATCCGATTTGCTAAGACTGTTGAGAATCTTTGCATGTGTTCATGAGAGATTGGCCTATAGTTTTTTTTAATGTATCTTTATGGGGTTTTGGGGTTAACGAATATTAGATTCATAAGAATTTGGAGTGTTCCTTTCCTTTGATTGATGAACAGTTTAAGGAGTATTGGTGTAATTAGCCCTTAAATGTCTGGTAGAACTCTGTGCTGATCAATCTGGTCCAGGACATTTTTGATGGGAAGATTGAGATTACTTTATCGATTCTCTCATATGTGTGAGGACTTTTAAAATAATTCCCAGCTTCCTGATTCAATTTAGAAATGTGTTTACTTAGGAATTCATCCATTTTTTGGTGTTGTCAAATTTCACAGATAAAGTTTTTGAAATATGATTGTTATAATCTCTGGATTTCTTGGGTATCAGTAGCGATACCATCCTTTCATTCTAATTTTGTGTTTTGGTCTCTCTCTTGCTTTTGGTTAATTTAGCTAGGGGTGTGTCAGTCTTATGATTTTTTTTCAAAAAACATCTTTTGACTGGTTGATTTCTCTGTATCGTTTTCTATCTTGATATCTACTCATTCTCTCTTATTTTGATTGTATTTTTGATGATATTTTGATAATCTCCTCCTTTCTACGCTTTTCATTTTTTTTTGCATTGTGATTAGTTTTTCTTCTTTTTTAGATTAATACAATTTTATTATATTTTCAACTCATACAAACTTAATAGGTAAACCAGTTCCCCTCCCCCCTCTCTCCCCCGAACCCCTGCTCCCCCCCAGCCCCCTCCACCTCTCTCTCCCCATGCTCCCTTCCTCCGCCCCAATGCCCAGAGTCTCTTTCTTATATTGTTTTTATTATTATTTATTTATTTTTATTTATTTAATTTATTTATTTATTTATTTATGTTATTTATTTATTTCATTTTTTTTAGGATGTCCTATCTTTTGTGGTGAGATGAGTTTCCTGAGGCAGCAGATTGATGGTTCTGATTTTTAATCCATGTTGTGTAATCTGTTCTCTGATCAGTGAGTTAATTTTTAATTCTGGACATTTATTATGTTAGTAGATTTGAAGTGTATGGTTTCACTTTTAGGGTTTGGTAGTGTTACACTTCTACTTCTGTTCTCCTGATTTCTGTGTTGTTTTTTTTCAAGCTTGAGTAATCATTCTAGCATTTTTTGAAGGCCTGGTTTGGTGGACTACAGGACTGTATCCTTTTAGTGTCTTTGTGCTGGAAAATTTTCTCGTCTCTCTTCCCCTGATAATGATGGATAGTTTTGCAAGGTAGATCGCCTGGGTTGACATTTTGTCATTCCATATTTGAAGTATGTCCCTCCAAGCTCTCTTGCTTTATTCTGTTTCCATTGAGATTGTCGTGTGTTTTTAGTAGGTTTCACTTTCAAAAGTGACTTTTTTTTTTTTCCCCTTGAAGCTTTTAGCACCATTTCTTTTCTGTATTGAATTTTTAATTTATTTGCCCTGTGAGTGTTCTATTTTGGTCATGCCTGTTTGGGGTGCAGAATGCCTCTTGATATGGATGGGCCTCTCTTTTTTTAGATGCGGACAATTTTCTTCTTTGTTGATAGTTTGAAAATTTTCCTCAGTGTGTGGATTTTGGTGATTCTTTGTTCTGGATTCCATGATACACATGTTAGGCTTCTCAGGGTGTCTATAACTCTTGAAATTTTATCTCGATTAGCATTTTTGGATTTAGCAACTCTTCATTGAGCTGGTTATACTCCCACTTGTCTTCAAGGTCTGAAATCCTATTTTCTGCTTCATTAGTTCTGCTGATAAGACTCTCGTTGAGTTCTGGGCTTGAAGATAACTTGTCTTTTAGTTCAGTTTTTAAACTCAGCTTGAGTCTGTTTTACGGCGTATGCTTTTTTTGTATCTTGTACTGTTTTTCTCAACTCCTCCAAGTGTCTGTTGTGTTCCTCTTCAAAGTGAGTGATGCGGTTATTTAATTCCTCCTGGATTTCCTCTTTCATAGTATTGAACATGGTAATGAACATGTTTTGAAAGTCATTATCGTAGGCCAGGCTTTCTTGGCTATTTTCTGTGGGTTTATTCTGTTTGGAGTCTATTATTATGGGACTAATTACTTCAGTGGGAGATTTGTTTTTTTGGGTGTTGTTTCTCATGGATTTGCACTTTGACTTGGGCATTGTAGTTTTAATTCTTAAGACCTTCTTTCAATTTCTGTGAGTTTTTCACTGAACTGAATTATTTGGCCTGGGGTTGGGGGGGAGCTTACCTAGGTCACCGTGAGTCCTGCCTGGATTCTGTGTGCCCTGGGCGGGTGGGGAAAGTTAGGAGGTGGCAGTGGCAGGGAGATATTTAACCTAGGGAGCTGGGGCGTGGACCCTGGCCAGCACAGAGCTGACGCTGGCTGGCCATTGGATTCAATTTAGGTAAGTTGTGCTTCCTCAGAAATTCATCCACATTTTCAGGTTATCAAATTTCATGGAATTTAAGTTTTTCAAATATGACCTTACAATTATCTGAATTTCTTGGGTATTACTTGTGAAAACTCCATTTTGACTTCTAATTTTGTTAATTTGCATTTTCTCTCTCATGATTTTGGTAAATTTAGCTAGGGGTGTATCAATCTTACTGATTTTTTCAAAGAACCTGCTTTTCATTTGATTGATTCTTTTTATCTTTTTCCTTATCTCAATTTCAGATATTTCTCCCCTGATTTTGACCATCTCTCTTCTACTAATTTTATGATTGGATTGCTCTTGTGTCTCTAAAACTTTAAACTCCATTGCTAAGTTATTTACTTATAATGTTTCCATTTCTTGATGCAGGCATTAAGAGCTCTGAACTTACCTCTTTGGACAGCTTTCACCCTGTTCCACAGATTTTGATTTATTGAATTTTCATTACCACTCACTATAAGAAATCTTGAATTTCCTTTTTGATTTTTTTCTGAACCCCTTATTCATTCAGCACCATGGTGTTTATTTTCCACGAATTAGTGTATTTTCTGCTATTTCTTGTGTTGTGGATATCAAGTTTTAGCCCATGATGGTCTGCTAGTGTACACACTATAATTTCAACTTTCCTGTATATGTGGAGATACATTTTGTGGCTCAATATGTGGCTTATTTTGGAGAGAGTTCCATGGGCTGCTGAGAAGAATGTGTATTTCTTGGTACTTGGACAGATGGTTTGATGGGCATTTGTTAGGTCCAATCAGGAAGGGTTTGATTTAGTTCCAATGTGTCTCTGTTGAATTTTTGGCCTGTTGATCTATTCCATGTTGAGAGTGCAGTATTGAGTTGTCCAACTATTATCACTTTGGGATTGATTTCTAATTTTAGTCATTGAAGTGTTTGCTTAAATAACATGGAAGAGTCCATATTAGGTGTGTATATGTTCAGCATTGTGATATCTTCCTGGGGAATTATTTCTGTAGTAACCTTCTGTATGTCTTATGGATTCCTTGGGTTTGAAGTTCATTTTGTCAGATATCATTTGCTACCACTGCTTATTTCTTGATTCCATTAGCTTGAAGAATATTTGACCAACTTTTTACTTTTATAATGTGCCTATCTTTTCTGGTGGTATGTGTTTTCTTGAAATCTGGAGATGTTGTGACTTCTAATGCATGTTTGTAACCTTTGTCTTTTGATTGGTGAGTTAATTCCATTGACATTTAGTGTTATAATGGAGATATTACTTTTAATTTCTGATTTTTTTGTGTTTAGTGGCTTTCATAAGTGAATTATTTAGCTTATAGGTTTTAGTGGTATTCTACTTCCCTTCTGTCCTCCTAGTTATGCTTGTTCTTTTCTTCAAGCTTGAATATCTTTTCTAGCATTTTAAAGGCATGGTTTGGCGGCCATGCAAGCCTTTAAGTTGTCTTTATGGTGGAAAATTTTCCTTTCACCCTTGACCTGACAGCCTTGGTTGACATTTGTGCTTACTCAACACTTGAACCATGTCTCTCCAAGCTCTTCTGGCTTTTGCTTTGTTATGAAAAAGTCATATTGTTTTGATAGGTTTACCTTTAAAAGTGACTTGTCTTTTTTTTTTATCTCTTGAAGCTCTCATCACATTCTCTTTGTCTTGGATGTGTAGCATTTGGAATATTATTTGCCATGGCAAGTTTCTATTTTAGTCATATCTGTGGTGTGACATGCTTGTTGTATTGAATGGGTCTTGCTTTCTTTAGATGAGGAAAGTTTTACTTTATGATAATTCGAAAAATTTCTTTGGGTATGGTATTTTGGGATTCCTGTTCTGTTATTCCATGAATGTGCATGTTAGGATTCTTCAATGTGTCCCATAATTCTTAAATATTCCTGTAAAGCATCTTTTTGGCTTTAGCAAAGTCATTGATTGAACTTGGTAGTTTTTCCGCTTTCCCTTCAAGATCTGATATTCAATTTTCTGCTTCATTAGTTCTGCTCATAAGATTTTCTGTTGAGTTATGTATTGATGATAACTTATCTTTTAGTTTGAGTTTAAACTCTGCTCTATGCCTATTTCTTTAACTGCTCTATGCCTATTTTTGCTTTTTCAACTGCTTTTCTAGTCTCCTAAAAGTGCCTGCTTTTTCCTGATCAAAATGATTGATGTGCTTATTTAACTCCTCCCAGATTGCCTTTTTCATTGTTTTGATCATAGTAAAGATCAGGCATTGAAAATCATTATCTTGGGTATGGCTTTTGTGGCTATTTTCTGTTAGTTTGTTCTGCTTGGATTTCATCATTATAGGGTTGATACTTTTTTAAAGGATTTTTTTGTCTTGGTTTCTGTTCTCATGGATTTGCACTGTAACCTGGGCATTTTTGTTTTATCTCTTTAGTCCTTCTTTTTGTTTTTGTGTGTTTTTGGCTGAGCAGAGTTAGACAATATTACTATACTTGAGCAATTATTGTTATGGTTTCCCTTGGAGTTGGGGAAGCCTGTCTGGTGTTGATGTTATTTCCTAGATGAGGCTATTGGACTGCTATTACTGTAATTAATATGGGTTTAACAGACAGGGATTGAATATTAGTATGCTAGTGTGATTTTTAGGTTTACTTCCTTGGTAACATGTGAGGGTGAATGGTATAGTCCCTGAAATCATATGGGTTTTTGAGTGGCTATTTGGAAATATTAAACTATACAATAGTGACTAATAATTGAGAGGAACTAGATGGTAAAAAGGGTTTACTTATTTTAGAGCTATACGTGAATGTAATCTTTTGTATGATGGGATGATTTTTTTGGCTGCAAATGAATGGGTTTGGTCCCCTAGCCCTTTGCTTCGGTTTTCTGTGGATTCTGCTGAATTCTGAGGAGCAGAGAAAGGCAGAGTGGCTAGTGGGGCATGAAGATGAAATGGGGCTTGGAACTTGGCATAGGGGCTTTCCCCAGGGCACGAAATACAGACTGACTACTACTGTGGCATGCAGATGACCTGGCGACTAGGGCATGGAATAGGGGACTTTCCTAAGTAGCATGGAGACTGCTCTGGTTGAGGTCAGAAAGAGTGGTTAGTTGGTTAGTGTATTTGTGCACTCTGCATAATAGAGCTCTCTCAGGTATGTGGTTGGTAAAGATTTTCTCTCATTCTGTGGGTTATTTTTTGTCTAGATTTACAATTTCTTTATCTTAACAGAAGCTCTTTAATTTTATAAGATCCCATTTGCTGAGTGTTGGTTCTAATGGCTTTGCTATTGGATTTATCTTTAGGAACTGTTGGCCTAGTCCAATCAGCTCGAGGGAGTTCCCTTCCTATTCAATTAGGGTTTTTATAGTCTCTGGTTTAAAATTATGGTCCTTTACAGATTTGGAATTAATTTATATGCATGGTGACAAATATGGGTCCAGTTTTAATCTTCTATGTGTGGCAATTGGACTTTGCATGCCCTGCGCAATGTCCAACACACTATTGACCCCACAAAGTCTAGCACTTGCTAAAGGCACCAAGATCCTTTGAGGCAAGGGATTGACAGCCACAGTAATGTTCCTATGCTTAAGGGGAACACAGGAAAGGATTCAGGGGAATCCCACTGGGTCCTTGTATGTCATCGGAGAGGAGAGCCCAGAGGAGAGACTGGCAGGCACATTAAAGGATTCTCCAGAGATTGGGGAGGGAGGCACTGGAGAATAGGGAGGGAGGGGTGAGGGGAGGGGGAGCAGGGGGGTCGGGGGGAGGAGGAGGGAGGGAGGGAACCGGTGTACCTACTAAGTTTGTATGAGCGGAAAGAATAATAAAAAATTTTAATATTAAAAAAAATCTTCTATGTGTGGATAACCAGTTTTGCCAGCACCATTTGTTGAAGATGTTGTTCTTTGCCTATTGGATATGTTGGGCCCCTTTGTCAAAGATCAAATGCCTATATCATGTGGGCTTACATGAGTGTCTTGAACCCTTATCTATTGATCTATGTGTCTAATTTGGAGTCAGTTCTAGGCTGTTTTATTTATGGATTTGTAATAGATTGAGGTTTGATATGGTGATACCACCAGAGCAGTGTTTTTGTTACTCAGGATTGTCTTTGCTCTCCTGGGTCTTTTGTGCTCCTATATGAATTTTGAGATTATTGGTCAATTTCTTTAAGGAGTTGCTTTGGGGTTTTTATTGGTATAGCAATGAATCTATATATTGCTTTTGGTAGGATGGTCTATTTCGGAATTGAACATTACTCTTGAATATTACTCTCCAATATTTTTTTTTGGTTTTTCAACCACTTTAATTGCACCAATTTATTCTGTCTTCTTTCCTCCTATATCAAATATTGTACTTTCTTTTTTGTTCATTGTACTCTTATGATTTCTTTTGAATTTTGGATTACAGCTAGCTTATATTAAATTTCAAGCTTAAACTCTGTATAAGTTTTTTCAACTACTTTATACCTAGTTTTGTTTCTTAGATAGCCCTTTTCATCCATGTACGTGCCTGTTGTGCTCCTC
>JALPQD010000044.1:9531102-9550112 GCA_023101885.1 Typhlomys cinereus
TTCCTAGTGGTAATTAACATCTCTCACCATTTTTCTATTCATTGTTATGTCATACAGGAAAGATCATGCTTAAAATCTTGGTTGTACAATCGAATCTTGATTAGCATCTGAGAGTTTATTTATAAGAATCCATTGTTATGAGTCAACATTTTGGGGGAGGCATGTGGTCTTTGCTTTTGTGCTTCCTTGTGGATTTATCGTGGCCTTGGTCATGTTGGGTTTCATTTCTAGATACTTTCTTGGTGAGTGTTTATGAATTTGTAGATCAGACAGAATTGCTGCACTTGGACTTTTAATGTACGTTTACCTAAGTGTTTAAAGTCTCAGTCTAGGATTCCTGGCAGTAATTTCGTGGATAAGGTGATATGCTACCATTCCTCAAAATGTGTCAAGGCCATACTCTGGTAATGTGGGTGACTGACTTTAGCTCTAGATTTGCCTGGATATTTGGGATTGGGAAGTCAAGGACTGTTATATGCAGTTTTGATTAAATATTAGATCGCTTTTTATTATAAAATATGGTGGGTTCAGTATCAGTGTTAGAAATCAGAGTACTGTGCCACTGTTAGCTCCTTCCAGGTTTATGAGAATGAATATTTATTGCTCTATGGGGGGTTGTGTGGGGTTTGGGTGTTTGAAGCAGAGGTAACTGTCAAACTGATATGAGAAAGAAGTGAAAAAGGTTTCTTATCTTAGGGGAGGATGTGAAAATTCCCTTCTGTTCCATGGACAGAGCTTAGGGTACAAGTAGCAGTGTGTTGGGGTTTTTATTCTGTGCTTTTGTGTCTGTAGACTCTGTTAAACTCTTGTGGTTCATATGGGTTGATGAGAAGCCGTGTTGGTAAAGATTAGCTTGCATGAGTTCCCATGAGGGGAAGATTATTCACCAAAGCCTATGGCATCCTGGAGTCTAGGGGAGTGGCCACAAAAAAGTCAAAGCACTATGCACTATGTAGGTCACAGTCTAAAAGGAATATGGTTTAATATGAAGTCTAGCTCTGGCCTGTGATCCTTCTATATAGCATGGAATCACATAATGTAAGGCATTAGAAAAGTTCTCCTTTAAACTGTCCTATATTGCTGGTGGAAGTGCAGTGTTATAAACCACTTGGAGATCTATCTTAGCAATTCTTAAAAAAGTAAAGATTGAATGACTATGATCCTGCTATTCACTTTTTGGATAATCCCCATACGGCAAAAATTCACTTGGATAGTATGAGCACAACCATGTTCATAGTGCGCTGTTTACAATAGCAAAGTCATGGAATCAACCCAAATGCCCAACAGTGACAAGGGATAAGGAAAATGTGTGGCAAGGGTGTTGCCATCCAATTGCCAGGAAGAATTCAGGGCAATGGCGGGTGGGCAGCAACCCAGGTAACCAATGTGAGTTGAGCTTTGAGAGAAAGAGAGAGAGAGAGAGAGAGAGAGAGAAGAGAGAGAAGAGCTGCAGGCGGATGGAGGGGTCATTTTGGAAGTGGGCAAGAGGTTGGTTCACACGGCAGCTGTGTTTCGGGGGTGGGTGGGGCAGGAAAATCACCGAAGGATCGGGACTGGGGGCACTGCAGGTCGGGGAAAGGAAGGGTGAGGGCGGGGAGGATTTCAGGGGCATTTGTGCGTGCAGCAGGAACGCACGGGGAGGGGTATTTTGAACGGTCCCCCGCTGGCAGCTCAGTGCGGGACAGCTGTTCAGTGTGAGAGTGGTGGGGGCGGGGCGGAAGTGCCAGCTCTTTCCGTGAATTCCTTGGGTGGGCTCTCTGCAGGAGCGTCCTGCAAGCCCGTGTGGTGTCCCAGGAAGGTGTCCCCACCAGTTGGCAGGTGGGGAGCGAAGCACCCTCCTGGGCCTAGGTGTGCCAGCCCTTGGGCGAGGCTGGATGCAGGCATGTTGGGGATGGCCCGCTCTGGGAGGGCGGCAGCGGAAGCGTGCCAGGCGCGATGCCTTCCAAGGAAGGGTTGCGACTGGCTGGGGCTTTCCCGGCTAAGCAGGTCTCTGCGCTGAGGTCAGTCACATTGTGTGTTTGATCCTCTTGTAGTCGCGGAAGGGCTTTTGGCCATGAGGCGGAGCCGCCTTCTTGGAGGTGGGTTTGCTGCGGCCCAGCAGGGCGGCCCTCGAGCTTTGGGGTCCGCAAAGAGGGCTGGTGTGACTCCGCCGGGGCCCGGCAGCTGGTCCAGTTGCTTCTGGAGCCGCTGCAGCTGCTGCTGGAGGCTGTAGGAGCTGTTTGCCGGAAGCGCTTTTCCCGCTCTCTCTTCCCGCTTCCTCTCCCGCCCGTGGCGGCGGGGGTGCTGGGGATGGGGGTGCTGGACTTCACGGCGCGCCATCGCCCCTCCGGGGACGCCCCCTGCCGCGGGGACATCTCCAGCCGGGGGCTTCCACTCGCTGGCGCTTTGCCTCGCCAGCGCTCCCGGGCGTGCATTCTATCTCCACGTCCTTGGGGCCACAGGCCTGGGGGCTGAGGAGCATCCTCCCCACCCCACGATGGCCCTCCGGCGAAGCACAGGCGAAGTCCCTGCATTTTCTCACCGTCCACTGCTGCGAGGAGGGCGCTGAGAGGCTGCTATCAGCAAGTTCTGCTTGTGGGCTCGCCTGTCCTTACGCATGGCTGCTCACTCCAAGTGGTGCCCGCTGCCACGAGACTCAGAGGCTGCCTGCCAGGTGCGCCGGGTCCCGCTCACATCCGCTGTCCCAGGACGAATGGGGCCCAGGTGGCGCTCCAGCGGCTCACTGCCCCGCCCACACGGCTGCCCTCACTGCTGATTGGCTGGGGCATACCGACCGTCCTTTCATTGGCCAGCACTGCCTGCCTATCCGGGATGCCAGACTCCTCTGCTCTGGCCTTCTGGGGGCGAGGGGGATGGGAGAAGGGCGGTGAGCCATAGCGGAGGGGTGTGTGTGGGCGCGGAAGGACTGGGTCTCCAGAGTTCCACCAGAGTTGACTCAGGCTCCGGGCTGTCAGAAGCATTGTGTGCCCACTCTCACAGATTCGGGAGAGGAGAGAGGGAAGACAGGGACCCTCGGCCGGGTCCGCTACAAGCCCACACATGGAGAGCAGAAGACGCTGTATTCCTCCTCCTCATCCTAGAATCCGCTCGCCCAGGACGGCCTTTCTTCTCTGCTTCTCATCGCAGAGCACGTCCACACACATCCCGACGGCTTGGCAAGGAGAGAGACTCCCGGGTCCCCCAAGCCACATACCACTTAACAATGCACACCTGTGGACAACACACCCTCCTCTCTTAGGGATGGCTGGCGATTTGCCTTGCAGCTTTGCATGAAGCCGGGGTCCTTTCTCCCGGGGTATGGATATCGTTGTTGACATTCTGTTTCTCTCACTGTCTCTCTCCCTCTCTCTCTCTCTCTCCCTCAAGTCCTCTGTGTCTTCGTCTCTATCCCTTGTATGTATCTGTCCCTCTCTTTCTGCTCCCGTCTTGGAGTTTGTTTGTGTGTGTGTGCCTGTTTGGGCATTTTGATCGTTCTTTCCTGGGCTTCTCTTCGCATCCTCTGGGAATGTGCTTCTTGTTTCTCCCTGGGGCTCTTGTGTTTCCCTGGGCAGGCGTGGGTTCCCTGAAGGCTGTGGTGGTCCTTGCAGCCCGTGGGCCAGGAAGTGTTCTTTCGTGCTGGCTGGCTGGCAACTACCTGGCTGCCAGCCTTCCTTCCCAACCCAGTGGAATGAAAGTTGAGTGCCCCCACACGGGGGTCCCATGGACATTTGTTGCTTGGGTGATGTGCAGGAGTGTCACGTGGAGCCCTCTTGCGGTACGGAGGATCAGGCCATCTCAGGGAACGGTGCCAAACCAGGGTTCAGGTCGCAGGAGACCAGTGCCTGGAGCCCAGGGTGCAGAGAGTTTTGGGAGCCGCCGCTTGTGGATCACAGCACCCTAGGGAGCTAAGTGCAGGAAAGAGTGCCGTCCCAAGTCCTGTGTTTACTGCGTTCCAGGCACCCTTCCTCTTTGCTGTCTGCCTTAAGCTTCCTTCTCCTCCTGTCCTGCCTCCCCAGCCTCCCTCCCACCCCCTCCATCCCTACCTCTATAGGAAGTCCGTAGAGTCTTGCCCCCTCCTTCTTTTCCATCTCTCCTCCGCCTCTCCCATCTTCTGCTCACGGAGCAGGACTTGATGGGGGTGCGTGCCCACTTGGCACCTTGACCTCCACTTTATCGCCACGGGCTGCCAGGTGGCTGGAGCTAGCAGGAGGATATCTCCATGGTCAGGGAGGGGTTTCTGGTCAACGCAGGTGCCAGGGCCCCTCCAGCTCCCCCTTTCCCCTCAGGATCATCCGCTCCTTTCCTCTCAGCTCAGGATCGTCTACCCAGAAGGAAAAGTGCCCTGCCAATCCTTCCCTTTCCACAGGGTCGGAACCTCTCTCCAGGACACAGGAGAGCAGGATGACGTGCAAACCTCGGCCAATCAGTCAGGTGGGAGGGGGAAGTGTGGCAAGGGTGTTGCCATCCAATTGCCAGGAAGAATTCAGGGCAATGGCGGGTGGGCAGCAACCCAGGTAACCAATGTGAGTTGAGCTTTGAGAGAAAGAGAGAGAGAGAGAGAGAGAGAGAGAGAGAGAGAGAGAGAGCTGCAGGCGGATGGAGGGGTCATTTTGGAAGTGGGCAAGAGGTTGGTTCACGGCAGCTGTGTTTCGGGGTGGGTGGGGCAGGAAAATCACCGAAGGATCGGGACTGGGGGCACTGCAGGTCGGGGAAAGGAAGGGTGAGGGCGGGGAGGATTTCAGGGGCATTTGTGCGTGCAGCAGGAAAGCGGCACGGGGAGGGGTATTTTGAACGGTCCCCCGCTGGCAGCTCAGTGCGGGACAGCTGTTCAGTGTGAGAGTGGTGGGGGCGGGGCGGAAGTGCCAGCTCTTTCCGTGAATTCCTTGGGTGGGCTCTCTGCAGGAGCGTCCTGCAAGCCCGTGTGGTGTCCCAGGAAGGTGTCCCCACCAGTTGGCAGGTGGGAGCGAGCACCCTCCTGGGCTAGGTGCCCAGCCCTTGGGCGAGGCTGGATGCAGGCATGTTGGGGATGGCCCGCTCTGGGAGGCGGCAGCGGAAGCGTGCCAGGCGCGATGCCTTCCAAGGAAGGGTTGCGACTGCTGGGGCTTTCCCGGCTAAGCAGGTCTCTGCGCTGAGGTCAGTCACATTGTGTGTTTGATCCTCTTGTAGTCGCGGAGGGCTTTGGCCATGAGCGGAGCCGCCTTCTTGGAGGTGGGTTTGCTGCGGCCCAGCAGGGCGGCCCTCGAGCTTTGGGGTCCGCAAGAGGCTGGTGTGGACTCGCCGGCCCGCAGCTGGTCCAGTTGCTTCTGGAGCCGCTGCAGCTGCTGCTGGAGCTGTAGGAGCTGTTGCCGGAAGCGCTTTTCCCGCTCTTCCCGCTTCTCCCGCCGGTGGCGGCGGGGGTGCTGGGGATGGGGGTGCTGGACTTCACGGCGCGCCATCGCCCCTCCGGGGACGCCCCCTGCCGCGGGGACATCTCCAGCCGGGGCTTCCACTCGCTGGCGCTTTGCCTCGCCGGCGCTCCCGGGCGTGCATTCTATCTCCACGTCCTTGGGGCCACAGGCCTGGGGGCTGAGGAGCATCCTCCCCACCCCACGATGCCCTCCAGCGAAGCACAGGCGAAGTCCCTGCATTTTCTCACCGTCCACTGCTGCGAGGAGGCGCTGAGAGGCTGCTATCAGCAAGTTCTGCTTGTGGGCTCGCCTGTCCTTACGCATGGCTGCTCACTCCAAGTGGTGCCCGCTGCCACGAGACTCAGAGGCTGCCTGCCAGGTGCGCCGGGTCCCGCTCACATCCGCTGTCCCAGGACGAATGGGGCCCAGGTGGCGCTCCAGCGGCTCACTGCCCCGCCCACACGGCTGCCCTCACTGCTGATTGGCTGGGGCATACCGACCGTCCTTTCATTGGCCAGCACTGCCTGCCTATCCGGGATGCCAGACTCCTCTGCTCTGGCCTTCTGGGGGCGAGGGGGATGGGAGAAGGGCGGTGAGCCATAGCGGAGGGGTGTGTGTGGGCGCGGAAGGACTGGGTCTCCAGAGTTCCACCAGAGTTGACTCAGGCTCCGGGCTGTCAGAAGCATTGTGTGCCCACTCTCACAGATTCGGGAGAGGAGAGAGGGAAGACAGGGACCCTCGGCCGGGTCCGCTACAAGCCCACACATGGAGAGCAGAAGACGCTGTATTCCTCCTCCTCATCCTAGAATCCGCTCGCCCAGGACGGCCTTTCTTCTCTGCTTCTCATCGCAGAGCACGTCCACACACATCCCGACGGCTTGGCAAGGAGAGAGACTCCCGGGTCCCCCAAGCCACATACCACTTAACAATGCACACCTGTGGACAACACACCCTCCTCTCTTAGGGATGGCTGGCGATTTGCCTTGCAGCTTTGCATGAAGCCGGGGTCCTTTCTCCCGGGGTATGGATATCGTTGTTGACATTCTGTTTCTCTCACTGTCTCTCTCCCTCTCTCTCTCTCTCTCCCTCAAGTCCTCTGTGTCTTCGTCTCTATCCCTTGTATGTATCTGTCCCTCTCTTTCTGCTCCCGTCTTGGAGTTTGTTTGTGTGTGTGTGCCTGTTTGGGCATTTTGATCGTTCTTTCCTGGGCTTCTCTTCGCATCCTCTGGGAATGTGCTTCTTGTTTCTCCCTGGGGCTCTTGTGTTTCCCTGGGCAGGCGTGGGTTCCCTGAAGGCTGTGGTGGTCCTTGCAGCCCGTGGGCCAGGAAGTGTTCTTTCGTGCTGGCTGGCTGGCAACTACCTGGCTGCCAGCCTTCCTTCCCAACCCAGTGGAATGAAAGTTGAGTGCCCCCACACGGGGGTCCCATGGACATTTGTTGCTTGGGTGATGTGCAGGAGTGTCACGTGGAGCCCTCTTGCGGTACGGAGGATCAGGCCATCTCAGGGAACGGTGCCAAACCAGGGTTCAGGTCGCAGGAGACCAGTGCCTGGAGCCCAGGGTGCAGAGAGTTTTGGGAGCCGCCGCTTGTGGATCACAGCACCCTAGGGAGCTAAGTGCAGGAAAGAGTGCCGTCCCAAGTCCTGTGTTTACTGCGTTCCAGGCACCCTTCCTCTTTGCTGTCTGCCTTAAGCTTCCTTCTCCTCCTGTCCTGCCTCCCCAGCCTCCCTCCCACCCCCTCCATCCCTACCTCTATAGGAAGTCCGTAGAGTCTTGCCCCCTCCTTCTTTTCCATCTCTCCTCCGCCTCTCCCATCTTCTGCTCACGGAGCAGGACTTGATGGGGGTGCGTGCCCACTTGGCACCTTGACCTCCACTTTATCGCCACGGGCTGCCAGGTGGCTGGAGCTAGCAGGAGGATATCTCCATGGTCAGGGAGGGGTTTCTGGTCAACGCAGGTGCCAGGGCCCCTCCAGCTCCCCCTTTCCCCTCAGGATCATCCGCTCCTTTCCTCTCAGCTCAGGATCGTCTACCCAGAAGGAAAAGTGCCCTGCCAATCCTTCCCTTTCCACAGGGTCGGAACCTCTCTCCAGGACACAGGAGAGCAGGATGACGTGCAAACCTCGGCCAATCAGTCAGGTGGGAGGGGGAAGTGTGGCAAGGGTGTTGCCATCCAATTGCCAGGAAGAATTCAGGGCAATGGCGGGTGGGCAGCAACCCAGGTAACCAATGTGAGTTGAGCTTTGAGAGAAAGAGAGAGAGAGAGAGAGAGAGAGAGAGAGAGAGAGAGAGAGAGCGCTGCAGGCGGATGGAGGGGTCATTTTGGAAGTGGGCAAGAGGTTGGTTCACGGCAGCTGTGTTTCGGGGTGGGTGGGGCAGGAAAATCACCGAAGGATCGGGACTGGGGGCACTGCAGGTCGGGGAAAGGAAGGGTGAGGGCGGGGAGGATTTCAGGGGCATTTGTGCGTGCAGCAGGAAAGCGGCACGGGGAGGGGTATTTTGAACGGTCCCCCGCTGGCAGCTCAGTGCGGGACAGCTGTTCAGTGTGAGAGTGGTGGGGGCGGGGCGGAAGTGCCAGCTCTTTCCGTGAATTCCTTGGGTGGGCTCTCTGCAGGAGCGTCCTGCAAGCCCGTGTGGTGTCCCAGGAAGGTGTCCCCACCAGTTGGCAGGTGGGAGCGAGCACCCTCCTGGGCTAGGTGCCCAGCCCTTGGGCGAGGCTGGATGCAGGCATGTTGGGGATGGCCCGCTCTGGGAGGCGGCAGCGGAAGCGTGCCAGGCGCGATGCCTTCCAAGGAAGGGTTGCGACTGCTGGGGCTTTCCCGGCTAAGCAGGTCTCTGCGCTGAGGTCAGTCACATTGTGTGTTTGATCCTCTTGTAGTCGCGGAGGGCTTTGGCCATGAGCGGAGCCGCCTTCTTGGAGGTGGGTTTGCTGCGGCCCAGCAGGGCGGCCCTCGAGCTTTGGGGTCCGCAAGAGGCTGGTGTGGACTCGCCGGCCCGCAGCTGGTCCAGTTGCTTCTGGAGCCGCTGCAGCTGCTGCTGGAGCTGTAGGAGCTGTTGCCGGAAGCGCTTTTCCCGCTCTTCCCGCTTCTCCCGCCGGTGGCGGCGGGGGTGCTGGGGATGGGGGTGCTGGACTTCACGGCGCGCCATCGCCCCTCCGGGGACGCCCCCCTGCCGCGGGGACATCTCCAGCCGGGGCTTCCACTCGCTGGCGCTTTGCCTCGCCGGCGCTCCCGGGCGTGCATTCTATCTCCACGTCCTTGGGGCCACAGGCCTGGGGGCTGAGGAGCATCCTCCCCACCCCACGATGCCCTCCAGCGAAGCACAGGCGAAGTCCCTGCATTTTCTCACCGTCCACTGCTGCGAGGAGGCGCTGAGAGGCTGCTATCAGCAAGTTCTGCTTGTGGGCTCGCCTGTCCTTACGCATGGCTGCTCACTCCAAGTGGTGCCCGCTGCCACGAGACTCAGAGGCTGCCTGCCAGGTGCGCCGGGTCCCGCTCACATCCGCTGTCCCAGGACGAATGGGGCCCAGGTGGCGCTCCAGCGGCTCACTGCCCCGCCCACACGGCTGCCCTCACTGCTGATTGGCTGGGGCATACCGACCGTCCTTTCATTGGCCAGCACTGCCTGCCTATCCGGGATGCCAGACTCCTCTGCTCTGGCCTTCTGGGGGCGAGGGGGATGGGAGAAGGGCGGTGAGCCATAGCGGAGGGGTGTGTGTGGGCGCGGAAGGACTGGGTCTCCAGAGTTCCACCAGAGTTGACTCAGGCTCCGGGCTGTCAGAAGCATTGTGTGCCCACTCTCACAGATTCGGGAGAGGAGAGAGGGAAGACAGGGACCCTCGGCCGGGTCCGCTACAAGCCCACACATGGAGAGCAGAAGACGCTGTATTCCTCCTCCTCATCCTAGAATCCGCTCGCCCAGGACGGCCTTTCTTCTCTGCTTCTCATCGCAGAGCACGTCCACACACATCCCGACGGCTTGGCAAGGAGAGAGACTCCCGGGTCCCCCAAGCCACATACCACTTAACAATGCACACCTGTGGACAACACACCCTCCTCTCTTAGGGATGGCTGGCGATTTGCCTTGCAGCTTTGCATGAAGCCGGGGTCCTTTCTCCCGGGGTATGGATATCGTTGTTGACATTCTGTTTCTCTCACTGTCTCTCTCCCTCTCTCTCTCTCTCTCCCTCAAGTCCTCTGTGTCTTCGTCTCTATCCCTTGTATGTATCTGTCCCTCTCTTTCTGCTCCCGTCTTGGAGTTTGTTTGTGTGTGTGTGCCTGTTTGGGCATTTTGATCGTTCTTTCCTGGGCTTCTCTTCGCATCCTCTGGGAATGTGCTTCTTGTTTCTCCCTGGGGCTCTTGTGTTTCCCTGGGCAGGCGTGGGTTCCCTGAAGGCTGTGGTGGTCCTTGCAGCCCGTGGGCCAGGAAGTGTTCTTTCGTGCTGGCTGGCTGGCAACTACCTGGCTGCCAGCCTTCCTTCCCAACCCAGTGGAATGAAAGTTGAGTGCCCCCACACGGGGGTCCCATGGACATTTGTTGCTTGGGTGATGTGCAGGAGTGTCACGTGGAGCCCTCTTGCGGTACGGAGGATCAGGCCATCTCAGGGAACGGTGCCAAACCAGGGTTCAGGTCGCAGGAGACCAGTGCCTGGAGCCCAGGGTGCAGAGAGTTTTGGGAGCCGCCGCTTGTGGATCACAGCACCCTAGGGAGCTAAGTGCAGGAAAGAGTGCCGTCCCAAGTCCTGTGTTTACTGCGTTCCAGGCACCCTTCCTCTTTGCTGTCTGCCTTAAGCTTCCTTCTCCTCCTGTCCTGCCTCCCCAGCCTCCCTCCCACCCCCTCCATCCCTACCTCTATAGGAAGTCCGTAGAGTCTTGCCCCCTCCTTCTTTTCCATCTCTCCTCCGCCTCTCCCATCTTCTGCTCACGGAGCAGGACTTGATGGGGGTGCGTGCCCACTTGGCACCTTGACCTCCACTTTATCGCCACGGGCTGCCAGGTGGCTGGAGCTAGCAGGAGGATATCTCCATGGTCAGGGAGGGGTTTCTGGTCAACGCAGGTGCCAGGGCCCCTCCAGCTCCCCCTTTCCCCTCAGGATCATCCGCTCCTTTCCTCTCAGCTCAGGATCGTCTACCCAGAAGGAAAAGTGCCCTGCCAATCCTTCCCTTTCCACAGGGTCGGAACCTCTCTCCAGGACACAGGAGAGCAGGATGACGTGCAAACCTCGGCCAATCAGTCAGGTGGGAGGGGGAAGTGTGGCAAGGGTGTTGCCATCCAATTGCCAGGAAGAATTCAGGGCAATGGCGGGTGGGCAGCAACCCAGGTAACCAATGTGAGTTGAGCTTTGAGAGAAAGAGAGAGAGAGAGAGAGAGAGAGAGAGAGAGAGAGAGAGCGCTGCAGGCGGATGGAGGGGTCATTTTGGAAGTGGGCAAGAGGTTGGTTCACGGCAGCTGTGTTTCGGGGTGGGTGGGGCAGGAAAATCACCGAAGGATCGGGACTGGGGGCACTGCAGGTCGGGGAAAGGAAGGGTGAGGGCGGGGAGGATTTCAGGGGCATTTGTGCGTGCAGCAGGAAAGCGGCACGGGGAGGGGTATTTTGAACGGTCCCCCGCTGGCAGCTCAGTGCGGGACAGCTGTTCAGTGTGAGAGTGGTGGGGGCGGGGCGGAAGTGCCAGCTCTTTCCGTGAATTCCTTGGGTGGGCTCTCTGCAGGAGCGTCCTGCAAGCCCGTGTGGTGTCCCAGGAAGGTGTCCCCACCAGTTGGCAGGTGGGAGCGAGCACCCTCCTGGGCTAGGTGCCCAGCCCTTGGGCGAGGCTGGATGCAGGCATGTTGGGGATGGCCCGCTCTGGGAGGCGGCAGCGGAAGCGTGCCAGGCGCGATGCCTTCCAAGGAAGGGTTGCGACTGCTGGGGCTTTCCCGGCTAAGCAGGTCTCTGCGCTGAGGTCAGTCACATTGTGTGTTTGATCCTCTTGTAGTCGCGGAGGGCTTTGGCCATGAGCGGAGCCGCCTTCTTGGAGGTGGGTTTGCTGCGGCCCAGCAGGGCGGCCCTCGAGCTTTGGGGTCCGCAAGAGGCTGGTGTGGACTCGCCGGCCCGCAGCTGGTCCAGTTGCTTCTGGAGCCGCTGCAGCTGCTGCTGGAGCTGTAGGAGCTGTTGCCGGAAGCGCTTTTCCCGCTCTTCCCGCTTCTCCCGCCGGTGGCGGCGGGGGTGCTGGTGTGGACTCGCCGGCCCGCAGCTGGTCCAGTTGCTTCTGGAGCCGCTGCAGCTGCTGCTGGAGCTGTAGGAGCTGTTGCCGGAAGAGCTTTTCCCGCTCTTCCCGCTTCTCCCGCCGGTGGCGGCGGGGGTGCTGGGGATGGGGGTGCTGGACTTCACGGCGCGCCATCGCCCCTCTGGGGACGCCACCAGCCGCGGGGACATCTCCAGCCGGGGCTTCCACTCGCTGGCGCTTTGCCTCGCCCGCGCTCCCGGGCGTGCATTCTATCTCCACGTCCTTGGGGCCACAGGCCTGGGGGCTGAGGAGCATCCTCCCCACCCCACGATGCCCTCCGGCGAAGCACAGGCGAAGTCCCTGCATTTTCTCACCGTCCACTGCTGCGAGGAGGCGCTGAGAGGCTGCTATCAGCAAGTTCTGCTTGTGGGCTCGCCTGTCCTTACGCATGGCTGCTCACTCCAAGTGGTGCCCGCTGCCACGAGACTCAGAGGCTGCCTGCCAGGTGCGCCGGGTCCCGCTCACATCCGCTGTCCCAGGACGAATGGGGCCCAGGTGGCGCTCCAGCGGCTCACTGCCCCGCCCACACGGCTGCCCTCACTGCTGATTGGCTGGGGCATACCGACCGTCCTTTCATTGGCCAGCACTGCCTGCCTATCCGGGATGCCAGACTCCTCTGCTCTGGCCTTCTGGGGGCGAGGGGGATGGGAGAAGGGCGGTGAGCCATAGCGGAGGGGTGTGTGTGGGCGCGGAAGGACTGGGTCTCCAGAGTTCCACCAGAGTTGACTCAGGCTCCGGGCTGTCAGAAGCATTGTGTGCCCACTCTCACAGATTCGGGAGAGGAGAGAGGGAAGACAGGGACCCTCGGCCGGGTCCGCTACAAGCCCACACATGGAGAGCAGAAGACGCTGTATTCCTCCTCCTCATCCTAGAATCCGCTCGCCCAGGACGGCCTTTCTTCTCTGCTTCTCATCGCAGAGCACGTCCACACACATCCCGACGGCTTGGCAAGGAGAGAGACGCCCGGGTCCCCCAAGCCACATACCACTTAACAATGCACACCTGTGGACAACACACCCTCCTCTCTTAGGGATGGCTGGCGATTTGCCTTGCAGCTTTGCATGAAGCCGGGGTCCTTTCTCCCGGGGTATGGATATCGTTGTTGACATTCTGTTTCTCTCACTGTCTCTCTCCCTCTCTCTCTCTCTCTCTCCCTCAAGTCCTCTGTGTCTTCGTCTCTATCCCTTGTATGTATCTGTCCCTCTCTTTCTGCTCCCGTCTTGGAGTTTGTTTGTGTGTGTGTGCCTGTTTGGGCATTTTGATCGTTCTTTCCTGGGCTTCTCTTCGCATCCTCTGGGAATGTGCTTCTTGTTTCTCCCTGGGGCTCTTGTGTTTCCCTGGGCAGGCGTGGGTTCCCTGAAGGCTGTGGTGGTCCTTGCAGCCCGTGGGCCAGGAAGTGTTCTTTCGTGCTGGCTGGCTGGCAACTACCTGGCTGCCAGCCTTCCTTCCCAACCCAGTGGAATGAAAGTTGAGTGCCCCCACACGGGGGTCCCATGGACATTTGTTGCTTGGGTGATGTGCAGGAGTGTCACGTGGAGCCCTCTTGCGGTACGGAGGAGCAGGCCATCTCAGGGAACGGTGCCAAACCAGGGTTCAGGTCGCAGGAGACCAGTGCCTGGAGCCCAGGGTGCAGAGAGTTTTGGGAGCCGCCGCTTGTGGATCACAGCACCCTAGGGAGCTAAGTGCAGGAAAGAGTGCCGTCCCAAGTCCTGTGTTTACTGCGTTCCAGGCACCCTTCCTCTTTGCTGTCTGCCTTAAGCTTCCTTCTCCTCCTGTCCTGCCTCCCCAGCCTCCCTCCCACCCCCTCCATCCCTACCTCTATAGGAAGTCCGTAGAGTCTTGCCCCCTCCTTCTTTTCCATCTCTCCTCCGCCTCTCCCATCTTCTGCTCACGGAGCAGGACTTGATGGGGGTGCGTGCCCACTTGGCACCTTGACCTCCACTTTATCGCCACGGGCTGCCAGGTGGCTGGAGCTAGCAGGAGGATATCTCCATGGTCAGGGAGGGGTTTCTGGTCAACGCAGGTGCCAGGGCCCCTCCAGCTCCCCCTTTCCCCTCAGGATCATCCGCTCCTTTCCTCTCAGCTCAGGATCGTCTACCCAGAAGGAAAAGTGCCCTGCCAATCCTTCCCTTTCCACAGGGTCGGAACCTCTCTCCAGGACACAGGAGAGCAGGATGACGTGCAAACCTCGGCCAATCAGTCAGGTGGGAGGGGGAAGTGTGGCAAGGGTGTTGCCATCCAATTGCCAGGAAGAATTCAGGGCAATGGCGGGTGGGCAGCAACCCAGGTAACCAATGTGAGTTGCGCTTTGAGAGAAAGAGAGAGAGAGAGAGAGAGAGAGAGAGAGAGAGAGAGAGAGCACTGCAGGCGGATGGAGGGGTTATTTTGGAAGTGGGCAAGAGGTTGGTTCACGGCAGCTGTGTTTCGGGGTGGGTGGGGCAGGAAAATCACCGAAGGATCGGGACTGGGGGCACTGCAGTTCGGGGAAAGGAAGGGTGAGGGCGGGGACGATTTCAGGGGCATTTGTGCGTGCAGCAGGAAAGCGGCACGGGGAGGGGTATTTTGAACGGTCCCCCGCTGGCAGCTCAGTGCGGGACAGCTGTTCAGTGTGAGAGTGGTGGGGGCGGGGCGGAAGTGCCAGCTCTTTCCGTGAATTCCTTGGGTGGGCTCTCTGCAGGAGCGTCCTGCAAGCCCGTGTGGTGTCCCAGGAAGGTGTCCCCACCAGTTGGCAGGTGGGAGCGAGCACCCTCCTGGGCTAGGTGCCCAGCCCTTGGGCGAGGCTGGATGCAGGCATGTTGGGGATGGCCCGCTCTGGGAGGCGGCAGCGGAAGCGTGCCAGGCGCGATGCCTTCCAAGGAAGGGTTGCGACTGCTGGGGCTTTCCCGGCTAAGCAGGTCTCTGCGCTGAGGTCAGTCACATTGTGTGTTTGATCCTCTTGTAGTCGCGGAGGGCTTTGGCCATGAGCGGAGCCGCCTTCTTGGAGGTGGGTTTGCTGCGGCCCAGCAGGGCGGCCCTCGAGCTTTGGGGTCCGCAAGAGGCTGGTGTGGACTCGCCGGCCCGCAGCTGGTCCAGTTGCTTCTGGAGCCGCTGCAGCTGCTGCTGGAGCTGTAGGAGCTGTTGCCGGAAGCGCTTTTCCCGCTCTTCCCGCTTCTCCCGCCGGTGGCGGCGGGGGTGCTGGGGATGGGGGTGCTGGACTTCACGGCGCGCCATCGCCCCTCCGGGGACGCCCCCAGCCGCGGGGACATCTCCAGCCGGGGCTTCCACTCGCTGGCGCTTTGCCTCGCCGGCGCTCCCGGGCGTGCATTCTATCTCCACGTCCTTGGGGCCACAGGCCTGGGGGCTGAGGAGCATCCTCCCCACCCCACGATGCCCTCCGGCGAAGCACAGGCGAAGTCCCTGCATTTTCTCACCGTCCACTGCTGCGAGGAGGCGCTGAGAGGCTGCTATCAGCAAGTTCTGCTTGTGGGCTCGCCTGTCCTTACGCATGGCTGCTCACTCCAAGTGGTGCCCGCTGCCACGAGACTCAGAGGCTGCCTGCCAGGTGCGCCGGGTCCCGCTCACATCCGCTGTCCCAGGACGAATGGGGCCCAGGTGGCGCTCCAGCGGCTCACTGCCCCGCCCACACGGCTGCCCTCACTGCTGATTGGCTGGGGCATACCGACCGTCCTTTCATTGGCCAGCACTGCCTGCCTATCCGGGATGCCAGACTCCTCTGCTCTGGCCTTCTGGGGGCGAGGGGGATGGGAGAAGGGCGGTGAGCCATAGCGGAGGGGTGTGTGTGGGCGCGGAAGGACTGGGTCTCCAGAGTTCCACCAGAGTTGACTCAGGCTCCGGGCTGTCAGAAGCATTGTGTGCCCACTCTCACAGATTCGGGAGAGGAGAGAGGGAAGACAGGGACCCTCGGCCGGGTCCGCTACAAGCCCACACATGGAGAGCAGAAGACGCTGTATTCCTCCTCCTCATCCTAGAATCCGCTCGCCCAGGACGGCCTTTCTTCTCTGCTTCTCATCGCAGAGCACGTCCACACACATCCCGACGGCTTGGCAAGGAGAGAGACGCCCGGGTCCCCAAGCCACATACCACTTAACAATGCACACCTGTGGACAACACACCCTCCTCTCTTAGGGATGGCTGGCGATTTGCCTTGCAGCTTTGCATGAAGCCGGGGTCCTTTCTCCCGGGGTATGGATATCGTTGTTGACATTCTGTTTCTCTCACTGTCTCTCTCCCTCTCTCTCTCTCTCTCCCTCAAGTCCTCTGTGTCTTCGTCTCTATCCCTTGTATGTATCTGTCCCTCTCTTTCTGCTCCCGTCTTGGAGTTTGTTTGTGTGTGTGTGCCTGTTTGGGCATTTTGATCGTTCTTTCCTGGGCTTCTCTTCGCATCCTCTGGGAATGTGCTTCTTGTTTCTCCCTGGGGCTCTTGTGTTTCCCTGGGCAGGCGTGGGTTCCCTGAAGGCTGTGGTGGTCCTTGCAGCCCGTGGGCCAGGAAGTGTTCTTTCGTGCTGGCTGGCTGGCAACTACCTGGCTGCCAGCCTTCCTTCCCAACCCAGTGGAATGAAAGTTGAGTGCCCCCACACGGGGGTCCCATGGACATTTGTTGCTTGGGTGATGTGCAGGAGTGTCACGTGGAGCCCTCTTGCGGTACGGAGGATCAGGCCATCTCAGGGAACGGTGCCAAACCAGGGTTCAGGTCGCAGGAGACCAGTGCCTGGAGCCCAGGGTGCAGAGAGTTTTGGGAGCCGCCGCTTGTGGATCACAGCACCCTAGGGAGCTAAGTGCAGGAAAGAGTGCCGTCCCAAGTCCTGTGTTTACTGCGTTCCAGGCACCCTTCCTCTTTGCTGTCTGCCTTAAGCTTCCTTCTCCTCCTGTCCTGCCTCCCCAGCCTCCCTCCCACCCCCTCCATCCCTACCTCTATAGGAAGTCCGTAGAGTCTTGCCCCCTCCTTCTTTTCCATCTCTCCTCCGCCTCTCCCATCTTCTGCTCACGGAGCAGGACTTGATGGGGGTGCGTGCCCACTTGGCACCTTGACCTCCACTTTATCGCCACGGGCTGCCAGGTGGCTGGAGCTAGCAGGAGGATATCTCCATGGTCAGGGAGGGGTTTCTGATCAACGCAGGTGCCAGGGCCCCTCCAGCTCCCCCTTTCCCCTCAGGATCATCCGCTCCTTTCCTCTCAGCTCAGGATCGTCTACCCAGAAGGAAAAGTGCCCTGCCAATTCTTCCCTTTCCACAGGGTCGGAACCTCTCCCCAGGACACAGGAGAGCAGGATGACGTGCAAACCTCGGCCAATCAGTCAGGTGGGAGGGGGAAGTGTGGCAAGGGTGTTGCCATCCAATTGCCAGGAAGAATTCAGGGCAATGGCGGGTGGGCAGCAACCCAGGTAACCAATGTGAGTTGAGCTTTGAGAGAAAGAGAGAGAGAGAGAGAGAGAGAGAGAGAGAGAGAGAGAGAGCAGCTGCAGGCGGATGGAGGGGTCATTTTGGAAGTGGGCAAGAGGTTGGTTCACGGCAGCTGTGTTTCGGGGTGGGTGGGGCAGAAAAATCACCGAAGGATCGGGACTGGGGGCACTGCAGGTCGGGGAAAGGAAGGGTGAGGGCGGGGAGGATTTCAGGGGCATTTGTGCGTGCAGCAGGAAAGCGGCACGGGGAGGGGTATTTTGAACGGTCCCCCGCTGGCAGCTCAGTGCGGGACAGCTGTTCAGTGTGAGAGTGGTGGGGGCGGGGCGGAAGTGCCAGCTCTTTCCGTGAATTCCTTGGGTGGGCTCTCTGCAGGAGCGTCCTGCAAGCCCGTGTGGTGTCCCAGGAAGGTGTCCCCACCAGTTGGCAGGTGGGAGCGAGCACCCTCCTGGGCTAGGTGCCCAGCCCTTGGGCGAGGCTTGGATGCAGGCATGTTGGGGATGGCCCGCTCTGGAGGCGGCAGCGGAAGCGTGCCAGGCGCGATGCCTTCCAAGGAAGGGGTTGCGACTGCTGGGGCTTTCCCGGCTAAGCAGGTCCTCTGCGCTGAGGTCAGTCACATTGTGGGTTTGATCCTCTTGTAGTCGCGGAGGGCTTTGGCCATGAGCGGAGCCCGCCTTCCTTGGAGGTGGGTTTGCTGCGCCCAGCAGGCGGCCCTCGGCTTTGGGGTCCGCAAGAGGCGGTTGTGGATCGCCGGCCCCGCAGCTGGTCCATTGCTTCTGGAGCCGCTGCAAGCTGCTGCTGGAGCTGTAGGAGCTGTTTGCCGGAAGCGCTTTTCTCCCGCTTTCCTCCCCTCTCTCCCGCCGGTGGCGGGCGGGGGTGCTGGGGATGGGGGTGCCTGGACTTCACGGCGCGCCATCGCCCCTCCGGGGACGCCCCCAGCCGCGGGGACATCTCCAGCCGGGGCTTCCACTCGCTGGCGCTTTGCCTCGCCGGCGCTCCCGGCGTGCATTCTATCTCCACGTCCTTGGGGCCACAGGCCTGGGGGCTGAGGAGCATCCTCCCCACCCCACGGATGCCCTCCGGCGAAGCACAGGCGAAGTCCCTGCATTTTCTCACGTTCCACTGCTGCGAGGAGGCGCTGAGAGGCTGCTATCAGCAAGTTCTGCTTGTGGGCTTCGCCTGTCCTTACGCATGGCTGCTCACTCCAAGTGGTGCCCGCTGCCCACGAGACTCAGAGGCTGCCTGCCAGGTGCGCCGGGTCCCGCTCACAATCCGCTGTCCCAGGACGAATGGGGCCCAGGTGGCGCTCCAGCGGCTCACTGCCCGCCCACACGGCTGCCCTCACTGCTGATTGGCTGGGGCATACCGACCGTCCTTTCATTGGCCAGCCTGCCCTGCCTATCCGGGATGCCAGACTCCTCTGCTCTGGGCCTTCTGGGGGCGAGGGGGATGGGGAGAAGGGCGGTGAGCCATAGCGGAGGGTGTGTGTGGGCGCGGAAGGACTGGGTCTTCCAGAGGGTCCACCAGAGTTGACTCAGGCTCCGGGCTGTCAGAAGCATTGTGTGCCCACTCTCACAGATTCGGGGAGGAGAGAGGGAAAGACAGGGACCCTCGGCCGGGTCCGCTACAAGCCCACACATGGAGAGCAGAAGACGCTGTATTCCTCCTCCTCATCCTAGAATCCGCTCGCCCAGGACGGCCTTTCTTCTCTGCTTCTCATCGCAGAGCACGTCCACACAAATCCCGACGGCTGGCAAGGAGAGAGACTCCCGGGTCCCCAAGCCACATACCACTTAACAATGCAAACCTGTGGACAACACACCCTCCTCTCTTAGGGATGGCTGGCGATTTGCCTTGCAGCTTTGCATGAAGCCGGGGTCCTTTCTCCCGGGGTATGGATATCGTTGTTGACATTCTGTTTCTCTCACTGTCTCTCTCCCTCTCCTCTCTCTCCCTCAAGTCCTCTGTGTCTTCGTCTCTATCCCTTGA